>JANHZT010004680.1:243842-255741 GCA_032468215.1 Stegonotus admiraltiensis | reverse complement strand
TGTGTGTGTTGCCTGATTAGCAGGCAACTCAGCTGGGATCTCAGAGCCCTTTGGATCCTGAGCCCTTTAAAAAAAAAGGCTCTAATGATCGTGCGGCTCAGCTGGGCATGGGGGGGCGGGAGCAGGGATTTTTGCTACCGGTTCTCCAAGCTGCCTGCCGCCATCGCTACCTACTCGGCCGAGCCGGTCTGAGCCGGGAGCATTTCACCCCTGGTTTATAGCCTTTATCCTGGCACATATGTGTCCTAAACTTGATTTACCTTTGGGGGAATGTAATATGGGAGGAGGGAGGAAGCTTCCTGCAAGATGAACCTGGGAATCTTATCTCTTTCTCAGGCCAGCCTTTCTAACAACAACTTTGCACCTGTGGATTGGCTCATTCAACCTCGGACTGAGGGGAGGAGTTTCTAAGTACTTTATCATAACTGTATTGCCTGAGGGGGACTTTAAATCCTGCTTTCCTTTGTCCTGCAATCGCTCTCTTTCAATAAAAGTTTCCTTTTGAAATGCTGAAGTTTCAAGAGTCTTTACGTTTTTGAATGGAGAGGAGAGGCAGACCCTTACAATATCTTTCTGAGTAAGTGCATGATAAAGTATCTCTAACAGTGAGGAGTAATGATGACATAAACAACCAAAGATCATGATTTGTTCAACACCTACTTTCACTTGTAACTGTTCTTTGTTCTCCTATTTTGCCAAGGCCCAGCGTTCAAAACTGCTTTGAAAATCCTGGTCTGGATTTTCAAGCCTAAATTCATTTTAAAATACCAATTCAAGCCAATAAACCTGTTTTCAGCACTATAATAAACGTAAGTATTGACATAAAGGACAGATTTATATAAAATGGCATAAAATTGATTTTTAAGATACAGCTAATACTTTCACTTCCAATAATTTAAAAGTTCCTTAGCTGCTATGCGTAAATGGCATTTGTAGCTATAATCCATTAGAGTTCATAGCGACATACAAAACAGAAACACGATCAATGCAATTAAGAACATCAATAAAGAGAGGACTATAAATAAAGTCTTTATGTTGTTTTCTGGACTTTGTTTACAACATGTAACAGCTTTGAAAGAAAATTTAACGGAGCATTTCCAAATTCATGAATTTAGTATATCAGCAATTTCCCCATATTTAGTTCTGGATTCAGAAAAAAAACCTGTTACAGTTTTGAGAGTCAGATAAAATGATGCCATTTGCTACATAGATAAACTTGATAGTAGGTGAAAAACAGAATAACAGAGGTGGAAAAAACCTTAGAGGTCTAGTCCAGCTCCCTGCTCAAGCTGGAGACCCTATGCCCGTGATGGCGAACCTATGGCACGCGCCATATCGAAGGGCACGTGAGCTCAGCTCTGGTCCCACTGGAAGTTGGCAAATGGGCCATTTCTGGCCTCCAGAGGGCCTCCAGGGGAGGTGGGGAAGGCCGTTTTTGCCCTCCCCAGGCTCCTAGAGAGGCTCTGGAGCTTGGGGAGAACAAAAAAAAGGCCTACCGTGCCCACAGTGCCAAAAGCAGGGGGAGCACAGGGGAGGTCACACGCGCATGTGCAGGGTGCATATAATTATGGGTGTGGACACGCGCACATGCGACCCCCATGCGACCCCCGCTTTTGGCACATGATGGCAAAAAGGTTAGCCATTACTGCCCTATACCATTTCAGACAAATGGTTGTCCCATCTCTTTTTAAAAACCTCCAATGATCGAGCACTCACAACTTCTGGAGGCAAGACAGTCAACTGATTAATTGTTCAGTTGGTTTTCTCCCTGATTAGTTTCCATCCATTGCTTCTTGCCTTGCCTTTAGGTGCTTTAGAGAACAGATTGACTCTCCTTTTCTTTGTGGCAATCACTCAAATATCAGAACACTGCTATCATGTCATCCCGGTTCTTGTTTTCATAATACTAGACATACCCAATTCCTGCAATTGTTCTTCATGTGTTTTAGCCTCCAACCCCAAATCATCTTTGTTGCTCTTCTCTACACTCTTTCTAGAGTCTCAACTCTCAACACCTCTTTTATATTTTGGCAACAAAAACTGTATGCAGTATTTCAAGTGTGGTCTTATCAAGGCATTATAAAGCAGTACTAACACTTCATGTGATGTTAATTTTACCCCTCTGTTAATGCGGCCTAGGACTGCATTGGCTTTTTTGGCAGCTGCAGCACACTGCTGGCTCATATTTAAGTGGTTGTCCATTGGGACTCCCAGATCCCTCTCACAGTAGTTCTATTGAGCCAGGTACCACCTATTATATACCTGTGCATTTGATTTTTCTTGCCTAAGTGTAAATTGTTACTTTTCTCACTACTGAATTTCATTTTGTTAGTTAGGGCCCAGTGTTCAAGTCTATTGAGATCCTTCTGGATCTTCAGCCTATCTTCTGGTGTGTTGGCTACTCCTACCAGTTTGGCAAATTTAATCAGTTCCCCTTCTATTCCCTCATCTAAATCATTTATGAAAATGTTAAAGGTCACTGGGCCTAAGACAGAACCCCAGGTCACTGCACTGCATATTTCCTTCCATATAGATGTAGTTCCATATAGATGCAGCCCCATTTGTCAGCCAGTTATAAATCCATCTGTTGGTGATGCTGTTTATCTCACATTTTTTAACTGACCAAAAAGTAGGTTGTGTTCTAATTTATCAAATGCCCTAGTGAAATCCAAGTACATTATGTCCACAGCATCCACAGAATGAAATAAGATTTGTTTAGAATGTCCCTGATATAACAAATAGGTCCATGATGTTCTGCTCCTTCCTTTTCTATCACACCTTTTAATCCTAGAAGGTTTCTGGAGTAAATTACTTGGTCAATGCATTATCATATTACATGAGCTAAGAAAAACCCACTGGGGCAAAGTTTTGATCCTCTGGCATCTGGACATTCCTCAGTGAACTACATAATCCCAATAGTCACAATCTGTAACTATGAGTGATTGGCTTATCATTATCCACGCTTTCTGTATAACCAAACCAAAGTTGTAACAACTTGCTAGGAAAACATGCTTTCTATCTTAATAGGCACAAGAGTTTTGAAAGAAAATACCTTTGTACAAACCCATTGCATACGATAAACCTACAAACATTGCCTAAGACATAATGTTGACACATCCCATTTATTATATCTGTTTTGTGAGCAAAAGAAGGTCTGAAGGGTCTTTGCAGGGTCTTGTGAAACTCGGATACACACTCTATGCATTAGAAGACACACTCTGCTGAGTGCTTCCATTTTTGGATTCATTTGCCTTGTAACTAGCCAGGGCATCATTTTCAGTATTCTCTGGGGATTTTAAGTTCTCCTTTTCTACAAAGTTGCCAGATGCCAGAGGTTTGCAGACATAACAAAAAAACTTGAAGCATATTACCAATCCTTCATAAATATTGGAAGAAAAAAGCTTCTTGCATGGATGACAGAACTGGTAGAACACAAGCATAAAAAGGACAGCTATGCAATAGCCAATCAGTAGTTGTAAGAACAGCACTGGAGCACATACATATGTGTAGACATCTGTCTTGTATGTGTACCACATTAATAAGAGAAAAGCATTCTCAAAGAACCTCAGCAAATAGTACAAAGCCAGTCTACCCCAGTTTGGGGATTTGTCAATTAAATCAGAATCATTAAGCTTCAGCTGCACCGCTGACCAGCAAAACATATTGATGCCGGCATACAGGAAAGTGAGGAGACATAAGACAATGGTGGTGCCTACTTTGCTCAAGGCCTTCTCTATGTTTTCTGGCAGAGTACACTTGCTTTGCCAGAACTGAATCCAAGGATAAAAATAAAAAGCAAAAAAATTCACCAGCACCACAGGCAGGATCCAGATCTGAAGAACTGAACTGAAGAGGACAAGGACTATCACCCTTGTTGCAATCTCAAAACTCCTCCAAAGGAAAATGCAAAGGTAGGCAGCAGGTTTCACGCTGATGTCATAATCGTCATACTTGATCTTAATGGCTAGAATATTGCATCGCAGTGCTCCATACACAATTGACAGGAGGGAAAGGACCATGAAGATACCTTGGAAAAATAAATATGACAAACAATAACTTTTTGTTTTTTTTAAAAAAAAACAGCACTGTCCAAACTGCAGGAATGAGACTATATTTGGAAATTAAAAACCATACTGAGCACTAAAATATTATTTTTCTTATGCAAAGTACTTTCCCAGTCCTCTTATGCTTATTCCTAGTGCTGAGAAATATTTTTCCAGAAAAGCTATAAAAATAAGCACAAAAACTTACGTGAAATAATACTAGGAACCATACAATATTTTTCTGAATGACTGGCTAATGCATTATACAAAAGCACAACTTTCTTAATTATCAACATATTTATTAACTGAACAGAAAGAATATAGTAGACTATTGCTTATAAGCCACAACAATCAGCTGTGCAATGTTCCCTGAGTTACAACAGTGATGAAAAAAGGAATTTTATGACCAATCCTCACTGTTACAGTTCCCAGGTCTTTAAAATAAAGAAAAGCTGGGTAAGATCATAAGGACAGTAGCAGTTCCATTTAGCAACCACTTTGCTTAACAACTGAGTTGCTGGTCCTAATTATGGTTGTTAAGTAAGAACAACCTGTACTATTGTGCTAAGCCAAAGCAAAACACACTGCTTTATGACATACCATAATATGTAAACCCAGTTATTCTGTACACAAAGGGAAGTTGAAAAAAAATCAATCAAGCACTTCACATTTTAGCTCTTTAGGGCTTGAGAAAAACATCATACTCACATCTCAGCAATCCTCCAAACCTCTTTACAATAGGCCCATGGATTTGAGCTTCAGATCTCAAAGTGTGCAAAGCTGTTCTGTCACTTAATTGTGAAGTCTTTCCCCCATCAGTCACCTGCTATTTGGGCTCCTTAATAGAAACACGATTAATACCTACCAGCAGTGGGATTGAGTATACCTGCAGGGTAAGGTGGCTGCCTATTCCCACTGCCCATCAACTGTTATTTAGGCTCTTTTTGACAATGGATTTAGTACTCCTTTCCAAGAGCATTGCATAGTATTTGAAAATAGCCATATAACAACTGGCTGGTAGGAGGATTATTCAAGGGTCCTTTACACACAGCCTTTTTTGGGAGCTGTTATAAAACAGAACATAGAATAACAAAGTTGGAAGAGACCTTGAGGGTCTTCTAGTCCAACCCTCTGCTTGAGCAGAGGACCAATTTTACCATACCATTTTAGACAAATGGCTGTCCACTCTCTTCTATACATTCTGTTATATTTACAGTATATAGATATTGTTCAACTATTATCACTATATTATAAGATCACCCATCTTACCACAGGATAATAATGTGATTTATTTGGCTTCCATTTAGTAAGTTCTGGGAATACAGACATTATGGTTATAAAGAATGGTTTATTGTTTATTGTGTGAAATAAATCTAACCAAATGTTGTTTTTTCAGTAAACCATGTTCAAGCAAATTGTCACGATGCAAATACAGACAATGTACCCCCTATGGATCATACTACTTGCAAATATCTTTGTTGGAGGTACCTTTGATTGGTACAATGCTCTCAGTTGGTAATCTCAGGTTTAAAAAAATTATTTGAAAAGAATTTAAAATTGTAGCCTAATCTAATATCTGAGATTGCAGCCATTTTTACTTTATTTTAATATGTAATATTTATTTTAAAAGCATTGGCACCTACAACATTGGTAAATATTATGATGACACCAACTGCCTGAAAATGTTTCTGACAACATATGTCAAGTTAGTCATACCACCACAATAACCTCTTTTAACCATTTTTCTGAACCTTTCTAAAAAGAGAGAAATAATTCCCTTCTCAAAGCATTTACTGAAACATAAATAGAAAAAGAAAACACAGTTGTACGTACTTCTAGCTGCTGTGATCTCTTGTTGCAGGACACAGATGTAAAGCTGAAGTGTTAGCTGAGGTGCAGATCCTAGGAAAGCTTGAATCACTGATGCTCGGCTAAATGCAGATCTATGCGTAAACAGCTTCCCCTCTGCCTGGCCTACTTCCTTCTCAACTTCTTCTGAATGTCCATCTTTTGGCATCTGTCTTTTCTTAGTAATACTGACATAAGGCTCTTCCACTCTACCTGCATGAAAGTAAATATAAAAAACTTCCACGCACCTGGAAGAAACAAACCAGAGAAACCATCACAGCTATCTATTTCTATCACATATTTAAAAACTCTAATGGATTGCATGCACATTTATACCCGCCCACTGCCACTCCCTGAGATAATCTGTATACACATCAATCAGATAACTCACATTTAAAATTATTAAAATTATGGATTATATAACAGAGCAAAGTAATAGCACTAAATATTTTATATGAATATCCAGAATATTCTAAACATCCCCATGGAAACAGATTACTTTGAGAAAAGCTTCCTTCTCTTGATATGTTACTATTTGGTTACATGCTAATATGATTCACATTTAGCATTATTGAATTTACATAGCCCAACCCATATCTTGAGAAGCATTTTGGCATACTGGTTAAGGCACCAGGCTAGAAACCAGGAGACTGCGAGTTCTAGTCCTGCCTTTGGCACAAAGCCAGCTGGGTAATCTTTGGTCAATCAGTCTTTCAAGGTCCTAGAAAGAGACAATAGGAAACACCTTCTGAAAAATGTTACCAAGAAACTTGTAGGGACTGGTTGGGGCAGTCACCAGGAGTCGACGTTGACTCAAAGACAGCAAAAAAACTTAAACCCATACTACATGTATCTCAATGTCCTATGTATGATTTAATTATTAAATAATTTTATATTGCCATCCAACTCACTGACAGTGATGCCAGGCAGGTTAAAGGAATAACCCCCCCAAACAAAATCCAGTAGACCCCCTCGCCCCTGGTGCCAACAAACAGCTCACAACCCAATGGGCTCCATATTAGCCTGGATCATCAGACCCACTGGCAAAACTATGATTTCAGGGCCATTTGAAAAAATATGAAAATGGGTGCTAGTGTTATCACTGTAGGGATGATGTTCCTCAGATAGGGAGCCACTACAGAAAAGGCCACTAGTTGGTCCCACTAGGTGGACCTTCTTGATTTAAGGGACCTGTATCATACCCTGCCTCCCTGATTTGGTGGGCTGGATAGATATAATTGGGAAACATGGTCTTTCAGATAACCTGGCCCCAAGCTATGTAGGACTTTAAATGTGATAACCAGCAAATCAACAACCATGTAGTTTCCACAAGAGAGGTGATGTGTGCTAACCTAGATTTGCACAAAACCATGCAACTGCTACATTTTGAACCAATATAATGCAAACACGAGCAACAGAAAATAATCCAACCAGCACCTTAAACTTTAAAAGAGCCGATTTTAACAAATTCAGAGAGATCCTATGAAAGATCCCATGGATGAAAATCCTAAGGGGAAAACAATTCAAGAAGAATGGGAAACTCTGAAAAATGCAATCAAAAAAGCCTAGTCCAGCATAATACCACTCAAAAAGAAAAACAAGAAATTCAAGAAGAAACCATCATGGCTGCAATTTGATCTCTCTAACAAACTGAAAGACAAGCATAGAAAACAGAAAGAGGGAGACATAACTAAGGCTAAAATTATAACTAGTTAAAAACAGATCATGCTAAACCAATCCTATTTCATTCTTTGATAAAGTCACTAAATTAGTAGACCAACAAAATGCTGTGAACATAGTATACTTAGATTTCAGTAAGGCATTTGACAAAGTAGACCACAATCTACTTCTTGGTAAGCTAGAAAAACGTGGAATATACAACATCACCACCAGATGGATTTGTAGCTGGCTGGCAAATTGTACTCAACAAGTAGTCCTTAATGGTACTACATCCACATGGAAAGAAGTAAGCAGTGGGATACCACAAGGCTCTGTCTTAGGTCCGTACTCTTCAATTATCTTTATAAATTACTTAGATGGGGGAATAGAAAGGGAACTCATCAAATTTGCAGATGATACTAAACTGGCAGGAATAGCCAACACCCCAGAAGATAAACACAGGATCCAAAAAGATCTTGAACAATGGGCCCTATCCAACAAAATGAATCTTAATGTGGAGAAAAGCAAAGCTTTACATTTAGGCAGGAAAAATAAAAGGTATAATACAGATTAGGTGAGAGCTGGCTCAAAAACAGTAACTGTGAGAGGGACCTTGGAGTCCTAGTGGATGATCATTTGAATATGAGCCAGCAAAGTACAGCAGCAGGCAAAAAAGATAATACAATCCTGGGTTGTATAAACAGAGGCATAGAATCAAGATCAGGTGAAGTATTAGTACCGCTTTACAAAACCTTAGTAAGACCACACCTGGAATACTGCAACCAATTTTGGTCACCATACTACAAAAAAAAATGTTGAGAATTTGGAAAAAGTTCAGAAAAAAGCAACTAAGATGATCAAAGGCCTGGAGACTAAACCATATGAAGAACAGCTGCAGATTTTGGGTCTAGCTAGTCTAAAGAACAGAAGAATTAGGGGTGAGATGATAGCAGTATTTCAGTATTTGAGGGGCTGCCACAAAGAAGAGGGGGTCAAATTATTCTCCAAAGCACCAGAGGGCATGACAAGAAATAATGGTTGGAAACTGATCAAAGAGAGAAGCAACTTGGAATTAAGGAGAAACTTCCTAACAGTAAGGACAATTAACCAGTGAAACAGCTTGCCTTCAGAAATTGTGGGTGCTCCATCACTGGAGGTTTTTAAGAAGAGACTGGACAGTCACTTGCCTGAGATTGTATAGGTCCATGATGGCGAACCTATGGCCCGTGTGCCAGAGGTGGCATGCAGAGCCCTCTCTGTGGGCCCGTGGGTCATTGCCAGCTGCTCTTCTGGTTTCTGGCACACACATGCGTGCTGGCCAGCTGGTCTTCACGTGAGCCAGAGCGTGGGAAACTCAAAGACCAGCTGGCCAGTGCACATGCACGTGCTGACCACCTGGTCTTCTGGTTTCCAGTGCACATGGTCTTTGGGTTTCCAGTGCTCTGATGTGTGCAAAGACCAGCTAGCCAGCGTGCATGCGCATGCCGGAAACCTGAAGACCAAGTGGTCTTCAGATTTTTAGCATTCCAGCACATGTGCATGCATGTGCACGTGTGTGTTCCGGTTTGGGCACTCAGTGCTGAAAAGGTTTGCCATCACTGGTATAGGTTCTCCTGCTTGAGCAGGGAGCTGGACTAGAAGACCTCTAAAATCGCTTCCAGCTCTATTCTATTCTATATTCTATATTTATATTTTATATATACAGACTATATTTATATACTACAGACCATATTGGTGCCAGAGAGGCTTAAAATTCTTGAGTCTTTTAAAAATCAAAATATCCTGATACACAGATTATAATTTTGAATTTTAATATTTTGCATTGTGAGTTAAAGGCCCAGGGCTCTCTAGCCAATCATGCCATTCAATGAAGTGTTGTCATGGCTGGTGCCATTCAGGACCAAGCATTTACTGCATACAAGAAACAATGATTAGCTAAAAGTTAAATCATCTTTTCTCTTCATGCATCCCCTTGCCAGAGAGACTTGAAGCTGCCAACACTGAGAAACACTAATATCAACCTTTAGTTCATTCAAAGGAAAGATTTATTAACACACCATATGAAGCAGATTTTTAACGAGATTCTCAGACAGCTAAAAGTAGAATAGGCTTTACAGGTGTATCAAAGACCAAGCTCTTTATTTACGTGGGTGTCGGACCACCCACTTCCCTAGAGCAATGGATTCATCCCGAGCCATACAGCCAGGACCCCCTAACCGGTTGTACCCTTCTGTGCAGTGTGTGACAGCTTATTGTCATGGGTTGCTGCCATTCGGGACCAAGGGCATCGCATTCATCTTGAAGAGCCCTCAGGAGAAGAGCCCAGCCTTGGCATTCCTCCTCCGTGCAGCCACCGTCCCACCCACCTGACAATGGGTCCCAGCTGCAGAATGTGAAGCAACAATACCAGCGGCCTGTCCCGGCTGAGGTCGCGGTGGATGAAGACGAGGCTGAACTGGACCAGGATGCAAGGCAAGAGAGCGAAGAGGAGCGTTAGCGACTGCCAAATGCGGTCTCCCGCCGAGCGGTAGGTGCTGCTCAGGTACAAGGCAATCGCCGTTTCTGCCACGAAGAGGAACAGCGAGACGAGGACGGAGCCCGGGAATTTCATCGCCCCTTTTTTGTGGCCTGCCTTCCAGCAGGCCAACCGGCGGCTCAGGGGGCTGAAAGGGAAGGCGGATGCTGTGGCAGAGAGACCCACAGCGGAGGCCTCCTGACGCCCATCTCCGTCTTCTGCAGCGGCGCTTCAGTTTCTTGGGCGAAGAGAGGAGCGACGGGCGCTTGCAATGCATGGCCGCTAGGAGTCAGGACTGAGCAGCTTGCAGCACTCGCCGAGGGCGCCGGGCATCTGAGTGCTGCTTTCTGGGCTCGGGGATGTAGAAAAGAGCCCCTCTGATCACTGTTCGACTGGTCACTTAACTCCCGGAATTTGGAAACAGTGAAATCTCTCTACATTGGATACAAAGATGCAGGTATCTTGTATTTTGCCACATGTTGGAGTTTGGCCCTACCTCAAATCAAGCCCAGATATGCCCCATGTTACAGGGAAAGGAAGATATACCCCCATGTACAGGGAAAGGAAGAGGTGGCTTGAATGGTGAAACCTTTTGATTTTACGCTGAATGTTACTTTCCTTCTCAAACAGCAGTCAGTAATAAAGCCTCACCCAACCAGATATTCCACAAATGTCTAGCTACCTATTACGAATTAGGATACCCATTGTATCCCCAGATAGCGTGGAGAATGCTTTTAGAAAGGCTGTGGCATAGATGCTCAATGGACAAAACTCACCCAGTGACAATTGCCCCCAGTTTCATGGTGGTAAAAGTCTACAACTATGTACTGAGATTGGGTTGGCAGTAGATATAGAGTACACCAAATTTTAATGAAAATTATCAGTACTTTTGATCAGTGACGTCATCAAAGTAAACAAACCCACATGATGATTACGTCACCAGATCATGCCCCTAAATGGAAGTAACGTGCTCAGCCCACACCCTCCGGATATGACGTACATACCCATCCTCCCCGGATGTGATGCGCATAATCCACCTCACGTGGTGCAGTCAAGCCTCTGGGGACATGATTAGCTTAACCCTAGACTAATTCTATGGACATTCAAAACCAACCAAACGAATAAATGAATGAATAAATGAAACAAACAAACAAACAAACAGCTAAGTAAATTGAATAATTAACAGAGGCCTGTGTTTTTGGGAAACAAACCCTACTTTGGGGGAGGGGGTGTGAAATTTAAAAAAAGGCTTTTTATTTCTAATCATTCTAGCCTAATGATGCTTTTAATTTTTGTGGAGTTTTAAAAATCAGTGTCTCAAAAGCTGGGAAAAAATGAGCCCCTAAAAGGCAGCCAGGGCCTGCATTTAACCCCCTTTTTTTCTAAAAGGTATTTATTTCTAGGTGGTTTTAAAATCATTTCCTCGAATGCAGGGGGAAAAAACCCCACAGCCCTTTTAAAACCCACAGCTGGTTTTCACCTTTGTAAAAATCTAAAGACACATAGTTTGCCAAGTGCCCCCCTCAAATCCTCATGTACATGTACTTACGAGATTGCCTTCTGCTACGGATAGCCTTTCACCGGCCAGTACGCTCCCACAGAGAGGGACTCCTCGGCGTGCCATCGGTCAAACAATGTCGGCTGGCGGCCCTCATGGGGAGGGCCTTCTTTGTGGGGGCACCCGCCCTCTGAAACGAATTGCCCCGGAGGTTACGGATGATCCTTGACTTACACATCTTTCGTTGTGCCCTCAAGATACTATTGTTCCAACAAGCTGGGCTGGCCTAAATACTAAGATTAATTTTAAGTTTAAGTTTAAATGGGTCATTTGGTT
>JANHZT010004680.1:152295-163518 GCA_032468215.1 Stegonotus admiraltiensis | reverse complement strand
TGGAAGGCTGAGTCAACCTTGAGCCTGGTGAGAATTGAACTCGCAGTAATTGTAGGCAGCTGGCTTTACTTAAACAGGACTTTAACCACTGCGCCATGAAGGCTCTTTGCCGACAACATAACTGGATAGCCCAACTACACTATCAAGGTGCCCCTGAACTCGGTGATTCTGATGAATTCATGGAAGCACTAAGAACTTGGTTCGAAGACAACAGCCAGGGGCAGGAGGCTGAGACCAAAATCAAGAACCTCAAACAGAAAGGCCACCCCATGAAGGAGCTGGTGTGGGAATTCCAGAGAGGTGGGAAAGCTCCAAGACTGGCCAGAACGCCTCTTGGTCCTGTCAGTTTTGGAAGATAATTTTCTTTTTTGCTTCTTAACTGCCACATATTTTACCTGGGGAAGTTGGGAGGTGGCTGTTGTTGGAGCAGTAGAAAGTTAGTCGTAACAACATTCCGTATTCTGTATCTGTATCCAGCCCTCGTCAACCTGCCTTCATGCTACCCCCTGTGGAATTTATCCCCCCCAGGCTGGGGATTCTATCCCAGCCAGGGGTGGGTCCAGTGCCAGTGGACGCCAGCACCATCTGCCCCCCCCTTACGGGATCACCATGGGCCCAATTTGCCCAACAATCCCAGCACTGTCATGGGGTCTGATCCAGCAGCCAGCAGCGCCACCACCACAGGTTCCAGTTCAGCCACTGGCATTCACCCTGCCGCCTGCCTCAGCACCCCAACAGGTCCCTGCCCCACCTCCAGTCGCCATGGCCATTCCGCCAGCAAAGGTCCCGCCACCACAGTTTAGAGTGACATTTGACGGTAAGCCTACCAAACTGGCCTATTTCCTCATCTGAGTATGGGCTCGTATAGATCAGTATGGAAAGCAATACGAAACAGATTGTGACTTAGTATATGCAATCTCAGAGGGGAGGAATGAGAGAGATGCTGCTGACTGGATAGCCCAGCTGCATAATGAAGGGGTTGCTGAATTAAATGATGCTGAAGGTTTTGTTGAGCTGCTCCAGGCCAGATTCGAAGACCAAGACCAAATCAATGAGAGTGAAGCCAAGATAAAGGTGATGAGTCAAGGAAATTGACCCATAAAGGACTTTGTATGGGACTTTAGATGGGTGGCAGGGAACCTTGGACATTGGCTGGACAGATTACTTCTGCTTTAAAGAAGCCATTGATCAAGAAGTCAGAACCGCCTGTGGAATCTGGGGGGTGCCAAAGCGACTGCAAGACTGGTATACCATGTCAATAGCTCTTGATAGAGAAGTTCACTCACGCCACAACCCCTCAGCTGAGAGGTCCCCAGGGAGAACTTTGGTTAGACATCCTCCGACTAACCCTACTGAAACCCATCCTGCTCAATCTACAGGGATTATCAAATGCTACTGTTGCAGACAAGTGGGTCATCGAGCTGTGGAGTGTCTGGCACTTGCGCCGGTTCCACAACTGTGCCCTTCCACGTCAGCCCGAGGCAGAAAGGACCCACAAAAGCCCCCGGATGTCAGCAGAATTGCCCGGCAGGCAGTCGAGACTTCCCCTACCCCTGGAGAGAGCAAAGAAATCTCAACCAGGACCTGGTGCCCGGGCCGGCTAGCAGTAGCAGCAGCAAAGATGACCTGATGGTAAGTGGGACCGTCCATCCCTTTGCGGTCAAAGTCAAGCTGACAGTGCCAGAGACAGGGGTACATGGAGAGGTAGCAGCAATAATAGACACCGGCTGCACCTGTTGCTTAATTAACTTCTCCATTGTTGAGCAGCTAGGCCTAAAGACACACCTATTAAGCTGCTCCATACACTTTCAGCAAGTAGACGGGACCTTAATAGGTGGCACCCCTGCTACACAGGTCACTGAGCTTGTCAGATTGGAACTAGGGATCCACACAGAACTCATTCGATTCATAGTAGCCCCAAAAATGGCAGAGTCAATCATCCTGGGACTCACCTGGCTAGACAAATGGGCCCCTACAATCAAATGGGAGGACGGCTACCGAAAAGTCATGATAGGGGTGGGCCCTTTGCCACCCACCCTACTGAAGCCGAACCCACTGAGATGAGCCCTCAGGGGCCCCACTAACAAGAGGCAGCCACGACGGCCATCCAAGACCTACCTGGGACTCCCCAGGTCCCAAAGGAATACAGGGACCTGGCTGAAGCATTCAGTGAGGAGGAATGCAACATCCTTCCCCCCCCCTTGCCACACTGTGCGATTGAGATCGAGCCCAGGGCCAAACTCCCTAAACCAAAGATGTACTCAATGACCCCAAAAGAGATGGCTGAGCTGAGAAAGTACATCGATACTAACCTAGATTTTGCATCCAACCTGCAAAATCGAGAAAAAAACAGCACTGCCCTGGTGCTGTTTAAGGAAAAGAAAGATGGGGGGATGAGACTCTGCGTGGATTTTCATGGAATAAATGTGGTATGCGTGGAAAACACCTACGCCCTTCCCCTCATGAAAGATCTACTGAACTACCTTTCAAAAGGCAAAGTGTTTACTAAACTTGACTTGAGAGAAGCCTACTACAGGGTGCACATAAAGGAAGGGGATGAATGGAAGACTGCTTTTTAACTGCCATTAGGTAGCTTCCAATTCAAAGTCATGCCCTTTGGTCTCCAAGGAGCCCCTGCTGTATTCATGCAATTGATTAATGAAGTTCTGCATGAACGTTTATACAAGGGGGTTCTAGTCTACTTGGATGACATTCTCATATTCAGTGAGACATTAGAAGAACATGTGAAATTAGTCCAACAAATACTAAAGAAACTGTTCGGCGCAAAACTTTTATGCGAAACTATCCAAATGTGAGTTTCACAAAACTTATCTGGACTACCTGGGCTACTGAGTGTTGAATGAAGGCATAGAGATGGATCCTGGGAAAGCGCGAGCCATACTTGACTGGCAGCCCCCTTACACCAGGAAACAGCTGCAAAGTTTCTTGGGTTTGCTAACTTCTACTGGCAATTCATCCCAGCCTTTGCAGAAGTGACTCTGCCACTTACCGAACTCCTAAAGATAGGACCCTCCCCCACAAAGCCCCGGCCAATGCAACCATTAGCCTGGATGCTAAGCTGTCAAAAAGCGTTTGAAAGCTTGAAACGTCTGTTTGCAAAGGAGCCCATCCTTTAGCACCCGGACCCAGATAGGCAATTCATTGTCCAGGCTGACGCCAGCAACATTACAGTGGCATCAGTCCTCCTCCAGGAAGACCCCCAAGGATGGCTGCTTACTTGCACATATGTGTCCAAAAAACTCACACCGAGTGGAGATGGGCAGTATGGGAGAAGGAAGCCTTTGCTGTTCTTTGGCTCTTCTATCATGGTGGCACTTTCTAGAGGGAGCCAAGATCCCTTTTGAGGTATGGTCAGACAATAAAAACCTCAAAGCCTTAAAGACCCCATGAAGGCTGTCCCCCAAACAGGTCCGCTGGGTGCAGTACTTCAAGTGGTTTGATTTCAAACTGAAATACATCCCAGGGAGGAAGGACCTGCTTGCAGATGCCCTCTCAAGGAAACCCCAATATGACAGCCAGAGGGAGGATGTCATCCATGCCATCATCCCAGACACACAGGGTGCGGCACAAGTCACAACCCTGAAGTCAGGCCAGCAGGTGGACTGATCCCATTGATAGGAAGCTAACTGCTGACTTGAAGGCAGCACTATCTACTGATCCATGGCTAGCTGACAATCAAGACACTTTGATGACTCGTGATGGACTAGCTTGGAAAGGTTCAAAAATTTACATCCCCAACAGCATGAGACTCCTGGTGCTCCAGCGTAGCCATGATTCTCGATTGGCTGGTCACTTTGGATTTCTAAAGACCCTTCATCTGATTAGATGGCAGTTTTGGTGGCCAAAGATGAAAGCTGATGTGGAGGATTATGTAAAACGTTGTGCCTCATGTACCAGCAATAAAACAAGGCCGGGGAAGCCTCCCAGTTTGCACAACAGGGAGCTGAGCCCAGCCGCCCATGGGAAGAAATAGCTATGGACTTTATAGTAGAGCTCCCAGAAAGTGGCGGACATACTGTAATATGGACTGTGATAGACCTGTTCTCGAAATAGGCCCATTTTATTCCTTGTTCTGGACTTTCCTCGGCTAAGAGATTAGCCAAGATGTTTGTCAATCAGATCTACTGGCTGCATGGAGTTCCAGATGGGTGATCTCCGATCGAGGAGTTCAGTTCACCGCTAAGTTCTGAAGTGAGTTCCTGAGGTCCATTGGCTGAAGCATACAAAAAGCAAGCAGACAAACACTGATCTCTCCAACCCCCCTTTCAGGTGGAAGATTGTGTGTATCTTTCCACCAAATACATACATTTGAGCTTGAAGAGTAAGAAGTTAGGACCAAAATATTTAGGTTCCTTCCCCATAGTGAAAGTGATTAACCCAGTGACTGTACAGTTAAATCTCCCCTGCATACTGGGAAAAATTCATCCTGTTTTCCATTGCAGCCTGTTAAAGCCTGCTATGGGATTTAAATTGAGACCTCAATTTGCTGCTCCCCCAAAGCCAATTGTGGTGCAGGGTGAGACTCATTATGAGGTGAAGAAGATTTTGGACTCTAGATTGCAGAGCCCACATTTGCAATATTTGGTTCATTAGAAGGGATACCCCTTGTCTGAAGCCATGTGGGTGAAGAGTTGGGATGTTCAGACAAACACCTTAGTTAGGCAATTTCATGATGAATTCCATGATAAGCCTAAGGATCCTCTTGTGGGTGGTAGAGGTGGTTAATGTGCTAATTGTGTTAAACCTTGACTTCAGTCGTATCCCAGGATGCGTTCATTTCCTGAGTGTGGGGAAAGCCTGTCAATTTTGGAAGACAATTTTCTTTTTTGCTTCTTAACTGCTACATATTTTAGCTGGGGAAGTTGGGAGGGGCCTATTGTTGGATCGGTAGAAAGTTAGCCATAACAACATTCCATATTCAAGGACTTTTTCCTGTGTCTGATGGAGACTGCTGGAAGATTGTATCCAGTTGAGTGTGAAGAGTTGATTGGACAATGTGATGAACTTATGGATGTGGGGCAGGGCTGTGAACTGTTAGCTGGGTGGAGAAAACCTGGAAGCTTTCAGATTCGGGTTTTCCAAGATGTGCCAACTTGATAAATAAATTGGAACTTTGAGGAACCTCAGGCCTCAGAGCTTTATTTTGTTGGGGGTGTTCCTTGGAACCCTGACAGGTCCACTATTTCAAGGTGGCCCTGACCTAGACCTCCAGCAAGCCTGCACTTATCAAGACATCCCTGACTGTATACAGGAGTGGTACCGGATGGCAGTGGCTATGGATTTGGAGGTCCACCTGTACTGCAAGACCATGTGAGAGGAGATGCAAAAAAGAGCTCTGGGACCAGTCCAGTTCGAGACATCCAGAGGAGCCAAAGCCAGCCCCAGCTGCAACCATCAAATGCTTTCAGTGTGCCCAGTAGGGGCACTGAGCATATGAATGCCTTGCTCCAGTTCTGGTTCCTCAGATCAGGACTTCAGCAGCAGTGAGAACCAAGAAAACCCCACGGAAACCAGCCAAGAAGGAGAAGTTCATTGGGCAGGCTGTTGAAGTCTCCCCTCCCCCAACTGGGAGCAAGGAAACTCCAGCAGCTGAGGACCCTCTTGATGTTGTGGGGATGACCTGGTAGCACCAATGACAGTGGGGATGACCTGATAGTAAGTGAAGCCATCCACCCCTTTGCTATAAAATCCCAGATAGTGGTGCCCAGAACAGACACCCAAGGGGACGATAGAGGCCATATAGACCCTAGGTGCATTAGATGCCTGATTAGCCTCCCTACAGTCCAGAGATTAGGGATAGACACAATGCCCCTGGTGTGCCCCATATGCTTTGAACAAGCTTTCAACAAGTCAAGGGGATGCTAAGGGGGGGGGACCCCAGCTATGCTAATCACCAAGCCGGTGAGACTGGAAATGGGTCACCACTGGGAGCTCATTCGCTTTGTGGTGGTGCTGAAAATGACTGAATCAATAATCCTGGGCCTAGCCTGGTTGAACAAATAGGCACCTGCCATCATGTGGGAAGATGGCTATAGGAAGCTAAGAATAGGGGTGGGCCCGTTGCCATTCCACTCTAGCAGGAGAAGTAGCCATACGAAACCATATCACGATCTGAACCCTTTTGAGAAAGCTGCCACCATCTCTGGCACACTGCCCAGCTACCCTCTGGTGCCCAAAGAATACAGGGACCTGGCTGATGCATTTAGCAAGCAAGACTGCAACACCCTCCCCCCTTCCCAACCCACCGACTGCGATAGAGTTCATGCCAGGAGCTAAATTCCCTAAGCCCAAGATGTTCTCCATGACCCACAAGGAGATGGACAAGCTAAGGAATTACATTGACACCAACCTGGCAAGGGGTTTCATCCAACCAGCCAAGTCCAGGGTCGCAGCTCTGGTGCTATTCAAAGAAAAGAAGAATGGGTTAATGAGGTTTTGCGTGGACTTCCATGGGATCAACACCATTTGCATGGAAAACACCTACCCCCTGCCTTTAATGAAGGACATGCTAGCCCACCTAGTACAGGGGAAGGTGTTCACCAAGCTAGACCTGTGAGAAACATATTACAGAGCCCACATTAAAGAAGGAGATGAGTGGAAGGCAGCCTTCAATTGCCCGTTAGGCAGCTTCCAGTTCAAAGTGATGCCTTTTGGATTACAAGGATCTCCTGCAGTTTTCATGCAACTAATCAATGACATGCTGCATGAGCACCTCTACAAGGAAGTTCAAGTCTACCTAGATGACATTCTCATCTTCAGTGAAACCCTAGAGGACCATGTCAAACTAGTGCATCAAGTCCTAAAGAAAAGTAAAAGTTGTCCTAGACTGGTAACGCCCATGCACCCCGCAAGCAACTTCAGAGTTTCCTCAGGTTTGCCAACATCTATAGACAATTCATCCCTGCTTTCACTGAAATGGCGCTCCCCCTCACAGAACTGTTGAAAGGGGGGGGAGTCTTCAAACCGAAGCCAAGCTAACAACTGGCCTAGTCCCTTCGAGGCCCTAAAAAAATTATTTGTGGAGGAACCTGTCCTCAAGCACCCTGACCCAGAGCAATCTTCCTGGTCCAGGCGGATATTAGCAATGTGACCATAGCGGCAGTTCTGCTACAAGCGAACCCCCAGGGCCAGCTGCAACCCTGCACCTACACCTCAAAAAAAAAAAAACCCACCTCAGCGACACCGAGAAACACTGGGCAGTCTGGGAGAAGGAAGCTTACACCATCCTCTGGACTCTCCTCACCTGGTGACACTTTTTACAGGGGAGTAAAGTGTCCTTTGAAGTCTGGACTGATCACAAAAATCTAGAGGCACTAAAAACACCATGAAAACTCTCCCCCAAGCAAGTCAGGTGGGTGCAATACTTTAAGCAGTTCGACTTTGATTTAAAATACATCCCAGGAGGAAAGAACCTGCTGGCTGGTGCCTTGTCCAGAAAGCCACAATTCAACAGCCACCGAGAAAGATCATCCACGCTGTCATTCCCACCTCCCAGCCAGCAACCCAAGTCACCACCCGGGGTCAAGCCCAATGACAGCCACCCACTGGAGGCGACTAAATGACTGTGGCACTAAAGACAGCTCTCTCTGCAGACCCTTGGTTCAACAACAGCAAAGATGGCTTGACTCTCAAGGATGAACTGGGTGGAAAGGGGCCAAACTGTATGTCCCTTCCACCCTGAGACTCCAGGATCTGCAGTGCAGCCATGACACTAAATTGGCTGGATACTTTGGTTATCTCAAGATTCTGCAGCAGCCAGATGACAGCTCTGGTGGTCAAAAATGAAAAAAGGGCAAGGACCGAAAAAGCTGCACTACCTGTGCAGCCATGAAGAAGAGACCAGGGAAGCCCCCTAGGCTCCTTTAGCAAGTAGCTGAGCCAACCCATCCCTGGAACGAAATTGCCATGCATTTTATAGTTGAGCTCCTGGAGAGTGGAGGGAACATGGTCATTTGGACCGTGATTGACTTATTCTCGAAGCAAGCCTACTTCACTTCCTGCATGGGTTTACCCTCCACCAAGAAGTGGGCCAGGATGTTCATCAAACAAATCTATAGGCTGCATGGGGTCCCCATCAAATTATCTCTGACAAAGGAGTCCAATTTACTGTGAAGTTCTGGAAGGAGTTCCTGAGGGTCATAGGGTCCAACCAAGACCTCATCTCGACTTTCCATGATGGTTGCTCCGTGGGCAGCATCATCCATGTCCCTGAACAACTGGATGGATTCCCTAAAGAGAGGGTGGGAAAATACCAAATGAACCCTAGTGGAGGCAGTGAGGACCTATAAAAAGCAAGCCGACAAGTGCCGCTTCCCCCAACCACCTTTCCGGGTTGAGGACAAAGTGTATCTGTCAACGAAGAATTTGAAATTGAAGTGGCTTGGTCAAAAGCTAGATCCTAAGTTTCTGGAGCCATTTCCAATAGTGAAAGTGATAAGCCCTGTGACCGTACAGCTTAGACTCCCACGCTTACTAGGGAAAGTGCATCCGGTCTTTCATAGCAGCTTGTTAAAGCCAGTGGTAGGCTCCCAGCTAAGACCAGTTGACCGGGCAGCCCTGAGACCTATTGTAGTGCAGAGAGAGACCCACTATGAAGTGATGAAGTGAAGAAAATTTTGGATGCGTGCCTACATTGGGCTCGACTGCAGTACTTAGTCCACTGGAAAGGGTACCCCATGTCTGCGGCCACTTGGGTGAAAAGTTGGGATGTGAAAGCTGACAGATTAGTTAAGTAGTTTCAGGACAAGTATCCTGGGAAGCCCAAAGAGCTGACCAGGGGAGGTTGGGGTGATTGAAGTAGGGTTAGTTTAATTCTCTATGGGTTTTTCTTCCCTTTTTGCAGGATGTCCTTTTCACTTGAGGAGTGGCAACCTGTCAACCTTTGGAATGTCTTTAGGGTTGCCACAGCGAGGCTGGATAGAGCTGTGGGAAAGGAAGTGGGAAGTAGAGATAACTGGGGAAATATGTAGCCATAATAACACTATTTCTTCTGATAACCAAGGACAATCTCACCAGCACCTGACAGGGCATAGATGGGTCTGAGACTGTGACCTGATTGGGGCATGTGATGGTTGTGTGTAGTGGGGTGAAGAACTTTGAATTTTGCTTTGGGTGGGAAAAACCTGGGAGCTTCAGAGTCGGGTTTTCACCAGCTGTGCCAATATGACATGCCTAATAAATCTATATTTTGAGGAAACCTTGGGCCTTGGAGTTTTGATTTCATCTGGGCTGTTACTTGGAACCCTGACAATTATTAGTTACTTGCCAAAGGAGTCTGTATTACCAAACAGCATGTTAAAAATGATATACAGTATATATATTTTAAATCTTACATGTGAATTCTCCATAGTGAAAATAAAAGCAGAAAAAGTATGCTTTCCTCAATAGTTTATTGTTTTTTTAAGCCTTTCTATTACTGTTTTTATAACAGATTCCATATAGTAGAATATAGTTGATGTGCACCAGGTTCTTTCACAAAACGTATGGGAGGATGCCTTCTCAATAGCAGTACCCACCCTGTGGAATGATGTTCTCCCTGAAATCTGCACACCTTCCCATTGTTGTTTAGAAGGCCTTCCTTGAAGACTTGAGTCTTTGCATCCCCCTTTGGGTGTGTGTGTGAAGCTCCCTTGCTTCCTTCTTTTGGGCTTGTTGTTCCTGCCACCTTTTAAAAAAATTTATTACTACATCAGTTGTTCTTGTTTAGTTCTTACGCTGTCTAGACTTGTTGGTAATCAAACAGCATATCAAATAATAAATACAGTTGGTCCTCAATTTACAGTAGTTCATTTAGTTACTGTATGAAGTTACAATGACACTGAAATAAATGACAACTGTTTTTCATACTTACAACTGTTGCAGCATCCCCATGGTCACATGATCAAAATTCAAATACTTAGTAAATGACTCATACTTAGGTTGCAGTGTCTCGGGGTCATGTGATTGCTTTCTGAGATCTTCTGACAAACAAAGTCAATAGGGAAGCCAGATTCACTTAACAACTGTGTGACTAACTTAACAACTGCAGTGATTCACTCAATGACTGTGGGAAGAAAGGTAAAAACAATAGCAATAGCAATATACCACTTCACAGTGCTTTACAGCCCTCTAAGCGGTTTTACAGAGTCAGCATATTGCCCCCAACAATCTGAGTCCTCATTTTACCGACCTCGAAAGACTGAATCAACCTTGAGCCTGGTGAGATTCGATCTGCCAAACTGCTGGCAGCTGGTGATCAGCAGAAGTACCTGCAGTACTGCACGCTAACCACTGCTCATGGGGCAAAATTTAGTTAACTTAGCAACAGAAATGTTGTGCTCAATTTTGTTCATTAGTCAAGGACTTTAACTGTACTACAAAATAATAAAATAATTCAGTAGGAGGTTCTTTAATTTACCTTACTTTTAATAATAAAACAGATTTCTTTCTATTCTCTAGTGATATTTGTAAAATTCAAATGACTTCATCAGATGAAAAACTTAAGCTAAATCTTGGTAAGGATACCAAGACAATTTATGACATGTTGATTCATTTAAGTGGACAATTACTGCCTGGAATTAGTTCAAGTCAAGTTTTGCCTTTTGATCCCATTCAAAGAGTGGTGCAACTTCACTGGCAACATTCTACAATGATCACTTTTCTCAAGTATGTGCTTTGAAAATACTAGTATGATTTGCATGTAGTTTCAAAAGTTTTCCAGATCTGTACATATTTACTGAAGTACTAATATTATGCTAGACCAGTGGTCGGCAAACCATGGCTTGCGAGCCACATGAGGCTCTTTGGCCCCTTGAGTGTGGCTCTTCCAGCCGCCTCCCCCTCCCCGCAGAAGGGGGCAGTGTGAGGAAGCTTTTTTTGATTCCAGCCCAAAGCGGCAGGAAGCGAAGGCTGCCTTACGCGCAAATGTGGCACGAAGGCAGGTACAGGAAGACAGGGAAGCTTTGCTCCTACACTCTCCTCCTCCTCCCACTTCCATGATGCCCTGGCCTGCTGTGGCTGAGCCAGGAGCATGTGCATGCATGGGGAGACCCTCCTTAAAAGCGAGCCGCTGCCCACCCCATGCGCACCTTTCCTGAGCCTCAGCGCTTGCTTGAGGAGAGTCTCCCTGCACGTGCGCACGCTCCCGGCCCGGGGGAGGGGAGGAGAGTGCAGGAGTGAAGCTTCCCTGTCTTCCTGCCTTCATGTCACATTTGCACATAAGGC
>JANHZT010004680.1:126563-137082 GCA_032468215.1 Stegonotus admiraltiensis | reverse complement strand
CTGAGTCCTGATGGAGAAGGGCGGTATAGAAATTAAATTAATAATAATAATAATAATAATAATAATAATAATAATAATAATAATATAATGTATAGCTTGCCTCCTTCTCCCCACATCTTGCAGCTGTTGCACTTACTGAAATGAAAAAAATATGTAATATTGTTTGCCATACTTTTTATGCAGAGTTTTATGTAAACCTTTGGGGGTTGCTCTGAAAAGGAGAGTAAAAAGATTCAGTAAATGAAAATATTGTATTTTTACAACAGATACAGTTGAAAAACCCCAGCATACAACCCTTGGTATACAATGCTACAATTTTAGGAAAAGAATCCTCTACTTTTTCATTACCTAAAGGAAATACTGTCACAATTCCCCCAAAGTAAGTACAGTTCCATTTTATTTATGATTGCAATTAAATTTTTGATTTACTTTGATTTATGTTTATTGGTTGAAATCTTGTGTGGGTTTATGTGATTTGGAATTCATTTACAGTAGAATTCTTGAAATAAGTTTTAGATCAATATGATCTTATCTATTATGAAACTTACATTTTCCTTACTTTTTTTGGATTTGACTTTAAAATTGTTTTCCTTGTTTTTAGCAGCCATGTATTTTTCTTTAATTATTTTTTTATTTTTGCTATATATAGAAAGAGCAACAGTTTCAATGTCTATAGAAACAGTGTGTTGTCTGGTTACAATTAGTTTGATCATCATCATTGTCATCATCATATATTCATTAGTAGTAGTCATATAATAACATATCATCATAATATTAATACTTATTAATTATTGATACTAATTAATATTAATAATAAACATATAATAAGCCATCATAGTAAAGTTAGTCTTTCTCTTATACTTTTACATATTTTAACTTTTGTTTTTATTAGTTAACCACAGTGGTGAAATGTAAAATTTGTTGTTACCTGTTCTGTGGGTGTGGCTTGGTGGGCGTGGCTTGGTGGACGTGGCTTGGTGGGAGGGTGTCATGTGACTGGGTGGGCCTGGCCAACTTTTTTTTTACTTTTTTAAAGCATGGTGGTTCTGGTGAATAGGTAGTAAAAAATGCTTTAAAAAAGTTAAAAAAAGGTTCTGACAATCACACGGCACCTTTTTTAAACCTTTTTAAAGCATTTTTTTTACTACCGGTTCACCCAAATCGGTAGTATCCAACAGAAATATTTCTGGTTTTAGATCTATATGTTCCTTTATCATTTTTTCTATCCAAGTATGTATTTTTGTCCAGTATGCTTTTGCCTTTGGGCACATCCACCACATGTAGTATGAGCCCAGGATCTGATTACACCTCCAACATTTATTTGTATTTATTAGTTTGTTAAACATGTACAAGGTAGCCGGTATAAATATAAACATGGATATGAATGAAAGAAATGAATACAAATAAATGATGACAGTATGACAGGGATGGTAGGTACGCTGGTGCGCTTATGCACGCTGCCTTTATGGACCTCTTAGGAATGGGGTGAGGTCCACGGTAGACAGTTTAAGGTTGAAGCTGTGAGGGTTAGAGGATGTAACAATGGACTCAGGTAGAGCATTCCAGGCGTTGAACACTCTGTTGCTGAAGTTGTATTTTCTGCAATTGAGTTTGGAGAAGTTTACCTTGAATTTGTACTGATTGTTTGCCCATGTATTATTGAGGTTGAAGCTGAAGAAGTCGCTGACAGGTAAGACGTTGTAGCAGACAATTTTGTGTACTATGCTTAGATCAAACTGCAGGCAGCGCCGTTCCAGATTGTCCAAGCCCAAAATTTCAAGTCTGGTGGCATAGGGAATTCTATTGTTAGTAGAGGAGTGGAGTACTCTTCTTGTGAAGTACCTCTGGACTCGCTCAATTGTATTAATGTCTGATATACAGTGTGGATTCCAGGCAGATGAGCTGTATTTGAGAATTGGTCTGGCAAAGATTTTGTATGCCCTAGTTAGCAATACAATGTTACCGGAGAAGAAGCTTCGCAAAATTAGGTTAACAACTCTTAATGCCTTTTTGGCAATACTGTTACAGTGGGCTCTGGGGCTTAGATCATTTGAGATGAGTACTCCTAAGTCCTTGACAGAGTGGGGGTCGTCTACGAGGTCGTTTCCATCCAACTTGTATTTGGTGTTCTGATTTTTATTGCCAATGTGTAGGACAGAGCATTTATTAGTCAAGATTTGGAGTTGCCTATTCCGTGACCATTTGGACACATGGTCAAGGTCGCTTTGTAGGGTAGTGACATTGTCAGCGGTGTTGAATAATTTTATGTCACCAGCGAAGAGGATGCAGCTGCTTTTAATATGATCACATAGGTCATTAATGTAAAGCAGAAAGAATGTGGGTCCTAGAACTCTGCCTTGGGGGACACCTCTGTTAACTGCTGCAGGATTTTATAGGGCCCTCCCTATTTTGACTACTTGCCTGTTTGACAGGAATGCGGCTATCCATTTATGTAGGGATCCAGAAATGCCATAAGAACTTAGTTTTAACAGTAGTTTGTTGTATACCACTGAATCAAAGGCTTTGCAGAAGTCTATATAAATTTTGTCTATTGCTTTTCCCTGGTCAAGATGTGTGGTCCAAATATTTCTGCAGTGTAGGAGTTGCAAATTACAGGACAATTTTTTTCTGAAACTAAATTGCTTGTTAGAGAGCAGGTTGTTTGTCTCTAGGTGGATGGTGATGGATTGATTTATAATTGATTCCATGACTATACAGGTGACGCAGCACAAGGAGATTGGTCTGTAATTTCCTACTAGACTGGGGTCTCCCTTTTTAAAGATAGTTATGACCTTGGCTAATGACCGTAGGTTGGGCAAGGAGCTGGTTCTGAAGGATATCTTGTAGATTGTGCATAGAGGTTCAGCTATGGCAGTGGCAAGTTTTTTTAAGAAGTAGGCACATAATCCATCAGGGCCAATTGTTAGAGATGGCTTTAGGATACATAGAGCCATTTTGACATTATCTACTGTAACTCAATGTGTAGTATATCATTACAATTGGTTGTGGTACGACTAGGGAATGTGGGGCAGCAGCCATTGCTGTCGATGAAGACTGAGCTGAAGAATGTATTGAAGAGGTTGGCCTTAACAGCTTCATTATTACAGTCTTCCCCATTGGGTCCTTTTAGAGCTGGGATAGTTTTCGAGTCTTGGCATTTACAAAGTTATAGAAGGCTCGGATGGATTTCAAGTGCAACAGTTCTTCCTCCTGCTTGCAATGGTGATTGGTACATTCTGCCTTTATCTGGCAGCATAGAGCTTTATAGTGGTTTTTAAAGTTAGGTACATATCCAGTTTTGGTTTTTTGCCAAATGGATTCTTTCTTGGATTGTAGTTTTCTTATTGTTGTGAATAATTTGGTGGTGGTGGGGGGTTGGCTTTAGGGGTTATTATATAGGGGTACATATAGGTTGATGACTCTGTTGACTTCGAGCAAAAAAGTGTTATAATGGTCTTCTGCAATATTACAACTTGTGAACAGAAGGTGCCAATCAAGAGATGTGAGGTCGGCAGCTATGAGATCATAGTTGGCTTTTTTTAAAGTTATAATTTGGAGTCCCATCATTATGATCCTCTTTGTAAGGACACAAATTGAGATGGAAGTTAATCATGCTGTGGTCACTGTTAGAAAAAGGTTCTTTAACTTGTAGGCCATAAATTGAGTTTAGATTATTGCAGAAGATGAGATCTAAGCAGTTTTTGAGCCTAGTGTTGTTCATTACCAACTGTTCCAGTCCCAGAGTTGTAACAGCATCATACAGGGTTGCATGTATAGGTTCAGTTGTATATTCATTTAGGGTCCAATTAGTAAGAGGCAAATTGAGGTCACCAAGAAAGATAAGGGTGTGTGGGCAGGAAGCTGCCCATGTTAGTAGTGCAGTAGCTTGTTCGTATGACCAAGGTCATAATCAGGGGCTCTGTAACATAGCAAGAAATGGACTGTGGTATTTAAGGACAGTTTAGGATATTTATGGTGTCAGGAAGAGCAAGCTCCTGTGTAACAATCTTTTTCATTCCTAGGGACTTTTTAGAGAAGATTGCAACACCACCCCGTCTACAGTTTTCACAGTCAGACCAGGAAACATGATAGTCACTTACTGTGATAATGAGTCAGGAAAAGATTCATTCAACCACGTCTTGCAGACAAAAATGAGGTCAAATAAGGCCACATTTAGTAGCAGGAGGAATTCAGGCATTTTGTTTGTGAGGCATCTTGCATTAAGTAGCTTGCATTTAAGGTCAGTAGGGGTGGACCTGGAGGAAGTTGGGGACATACAATCCTAGTTTTGGTTGTGGGGGGTGATTGTTGGGACATGTGCCGCTGGTCTTGCGTTTGATGCACTCAGTGCGGTAGTCTATGTACAGGTCAGTCTCTCCTTGGTCCAGGCATCTTTTGAGCTCCAAGTGGAGTTCACAGGAGCGGGCATGTTGTAGTATGGATAGGTCGGGCTGTGAGCAAAGTTTCTTATGGTTTGTGCAGCTTTTGACGAGTGTGTTTATTGTGGAGATGAATTTGCATTTGCTGATTTCACTCTTGCAAACAACTCTGCAGAAGCGTGGGGCCATTGAGCCGTCACTGTTCTTGAACTCAGGGCCATCGTGGGAAATGTCAATGATTTCATTGGGAAAGATGGTTGATGCCTGGAATTTGTTGATGAT
Organism: Stegonotus admiraltiensis; assembly: GCA_032468215.1. Classification (NCBI taxonomy): domain Eukaryota; kingdom Metazoa; phylum Chordata; class Lepidosauria; order Squamata; family Colubridae; genus Stegonotus; species Stegonotus admiraltiensis. The sequence continues at coordinate 132,421 of JANHZT010004680.1, read as the reverse complement.
GTTGTGAACCTTTGTGATATCATCATTTTCGTTGGTGTCCTGCAGTCCAAATAAGATAGCATTGTGATGCTTCTGTTCATGTTCAATTGCATCTTTGACAAGGATAGAAATGTTCACAGGATTAGTGGTTTCCTGTGGCTGGGGTAGTTGGGTTGGGATAGGGTTTCGGGATGTTGGAGTTTCTCTTTTCTGTGTTTTTTCTTTTTCTTCTAGTGATGCTAATCACACTTCTATGGTGTCAACCTGTTCTAGTAGAACAATGAATTTATCCAGTCTAGGCTTGCATGATGGGCAGAATAGTGGAAGTACAACCTGGGTGGTTTTAAGTGAAGTAGGCTGTAGGAACTGGGCTATGTTTTTGGTTATTCCCAAGCACTTACAATGAGCATACGTGTCGCATAGGGAGCACTTTATGGTATTTTATCCTCCTTGAGTGCTCCTGTACAGATGAAGCACTCGCAGGGGTCGTATGAGTCACCAGTAGTAATCACCTTCCTTTTAAGCAGATATATCTTTAAACATCTTAGCTAATCTTGCTGGTGGGAAGTGCCATCTGTAAAACATTTTGTATAAGTTTTCTTTATATATAGTAGACATTGTTAATTTATAATTTCTATCCCACAACTTTTGCCATTTATCCAATTCTATAGAATAACCAAAATTTTTAGCTCACACTATCATTGTTTCATTTGCTCTTCTTCCATTTTAATACTCAGTAAATAGTTATATTTTTTTAAAATTAGTTTCTCATCAGTTCCTGTTAGAATCTGGTCCAATTCTGTTGTTTCTTTATAAAAACCATATGTTTTGGCATTTTTTCATATCTTGATTGTATTTGTACATGCAGCCACCATGCTAAATCTATCCCTTGACTATTCAGTTCCTGTTTGCTTTTCAATTCCCCTTTCTTATTCAGAACATCTTTATATCTTATGATTTTTTTCCATATCAACCACATTTGGATGTACCAGTGCCTCCATCGTGGCGAGCCAGACTGATATTTTCAAGTAGTGTTTTTCCTTAATTTTTGCCCCTACTAAAAACAGAGCATTTCTAATATAGTGTCCTTGGAAATATTTGTGCATTTTATTTTTCCCATACCACAGAAAGGCAGGCCACCCCAGGTGCAAATCATGTCCCTCCAAAGTTAATAATTGTCTCAAAGTTATCAGTTTTTTAGTCATATAAATGCAGATGCCTGATAATATAACTCCCAATCTGGCAACCCAAAGCTTCCTCTATTATTAGAGTCTTGTAACAGTTTCAGACTTATTCTTGCTTTTTTACTTTGCCACATAAATTTTTATACTAATTTGTTTAATTCCTCGAAGTATTTCTTTTCCAGCTTTATTGGAATTGTTTGGAACATGTATAGTAATCTCAGTAGAATATTCATTTTAATGGTAGCTATTCTTCCTGTCAGTGATAGCTGCAGGTTTTTCCATTTTTCCATGTCAAGTTTAATTTGCTGTATCAATTTAGCATAATTATCTTTTTTTATGGTTGCACATCTTGCTGATAAATGAATTCCTAGATATTTTACTTTCTTCATTATCTGAATGTCATGCAGCCAGTGGTGGGATTCAGCCATTTCGGGCCAGTTCAGGGGAACCGGTAGTTAAATTGCTGGCTGGCTCTGCCTTTTCCCACCCCACCCCTTCCAGGAGTCCCCACGTGCGCCATTTTTGCTCCCAGGAGGCTTCAGGGAGGCCTATTCCCAAAACAAGGCATGGGGGTGCACGTCTCCCACGGCGGGCCATTTTTGCTCCCAGGGGGGTCCAGGAGGCCAAGTGCTGCCTGTCACACCCCCTGCCCATGCCCACCATGCCCATGCCCACCCAACCAGTCATTAGGGCAGAAAACCAGTTGTTAAATTATTTGAATCCCACCACTGCATGTAGCCATGTATTTTTATTTCCTTTGCCATTGTAAAGTAGCATGACTATTTTAAGCAGGAAAATATGGCTTACCTTCTTTTTTTTAGAAAAAATAATTTTATTGTCATTTCTGAGATTGGTCTAACTGCCAGAGAGGGAATGAGAATAGAATAGGAATAGGAATAGGAATAGGAATAGGAATAGGAATAGGAATAGGAATAGGAATAGGAATAGGAATAGGAATACCCAGAGGACCTCTTATGGGGGTGATTTGATAACTCACTTCAACCTTTCACTATATGGGCTGAACTCTCATATTACATGCTTACTGAATTATACTTAAATATTTTTTTTCAAAACAATTTTCTTTAATGTTTGTAATTATTGTACTTTTAATTATCATTTGAAAGAATGAACAAACATTTAGATAATATTATAAACCACTAGTTGGAAAAAGAAGTGCATAATTTCCTCGTTATGTAGACCCTATCCAAAAGTCTAGGCTGAAATATCCATTAAAACACATACACAAAAAATCCCAATTTAGGTATAATTGGATGTATATCTGAATATAACAGCCAACAATGCAAGTACAATAAACACATACACAAAATTGGCTTCTCTTTGGGCCATTGAAGAAGCTATGTGAGCTAAAAGGAGGAGCATGTTCCTTCTGATTTAGCAGATTAGGCTAAATAAAAAAGAGCATTTAGGAAAACATGTGAAATGGTTTGTACCTCCTCTTTTGGGGCAAGGAAATAGGTCCTTGTGTCCAGAAATGTTATTCAATATTTTTTTCCAGTAACATGTAGAGCAAAGCACTTGGTAAATGTGAAATCTTTTTTATGAGATGGACATAAACTAATAGCTAAATAGACAATTGCAGAACAATCTTCCAATTAAACTCATCCCTTACCAAAAGGTATTTGTGCTCAGGTTTCTCTAAATATCATTACATAGACCATAGCATTTTATATCTAAATATGTGCCTTTCTTTAATACAGATATAATTATTCTGTAAGATGAGTGAAGATAATTATCAGTAAATACTAATTTAAGCCATTTGAGGCATCAGAGTTCTTAAACTGTAAAGATTTTTCCAGAAATAAAAAAAAGTTGGAGGTGCACTTGGGGACTCACAACAAGGCTTTTAAAAATTTAGACTGGATTATAGAAACTTTAAAGTATGGTAATTGTATATGTGTGTGCCATATAACAGATGGCTAATTAACATTGCTCTGTGATTGGTGCATACTTGTTGCCATTAGAGTTAACATAACATAAAATGACATTTGTAGGTCTGTGAGTCTGGACCGAAACAGCCATTGGTAGTTTTTTCCAGAGTGCTTGCTTGATAGTGAAAGGAAATGTGCAAGAGTTTAAAAATTTTGTCCACTAGGGAATTATTAATTTTCTGAAAATTTCATTTGTGAAATACCAATTTTCAATTGTCCACTGGTTTTTAATGTCTTTGTAGACTTGTTAGATGGCAAGACTTGACTAACGTAGTCTGGGCTAAGTCGGTTTGGGTCTTCTTAGGTGTTAGACTTCCAGGGAATATCAGAGCTGTGGATTAAATCAGGAAGCAAAAAATGTCCTGAAACAGAGCCATGGACAACTCCTTCTATACCGTTGTTTAGACAACTTCATGGATATATGCATAAATTCACAAGAAGTCAAGACTTTACCTTTCAGTTTGTTTTAGCAAAATATATTCAATATCAGGTGTATAAACTATTGCATTTTGCCTGCCATAATTGCATTAGAAAATATCTTATTATTCACCAATGCAGGAGCCAAGTAAAAGTTAATGTGGAATTTACTAGCTGTTTCCTGTATCCTGCTGAAGCTGTACTTTTGCTTGTTTCGAAAGCTTTAACCGCAGGAGGCTTTACAATGGCTATTTCTTTGAAGACAAAAATTAACTCTGTCAAACCTAGTGTAAGTATCATATATTTTAGGAGAAAATCTAGAAATATGTAGTTTATTATAAATTAGCCCAACTTTAACATTCAATAAAATGTTTTCTTTCAAACATAGAAAGAAAAAAACTCAACTTATGCATGTAAAAAAATAACATTTAATTTATAGATGGACACCTGGAAAGAGGAAGAGGATACCTGGCAAAGAAGTCTATTTGATCAATAACATATTCTTTCAAATTATTAATTCCTTCTTCCCCACTTCTTGCTGATTAATATGGTTCATTCCTGTAACTAGCAAAGAAGATACAATAGCCTTGTACTATTTTCCTGCTTCTCTCATTTTTTTCTGAATTCATAGTTTACTTTGATTTATGTTTGGACACATTTAATAATTTTATTGGAAATGTATTTCAACTGATAATTGTGCAGTAAAATGTAAAAATCAGGAAAATGAAATTTAGGCTCTTTGTAAACCACTCTAGGATTTTGTTAGTTTTTTTTTTAAACAACTCAAGGCAGCAAACAAACATAATACTTCTTCCTCTTCTTATTTTCACCAAAACAACAACTCTGTGAGGTAGGTTGGGTTGAGAGAGAGTCTGGCCTAAGGTCTTTTAGTTGGCATTCTATTTATTCTTTTCTATCAATTTATCTAGGATTATTAGACAACCTGATATTCTCTGGAAGTTTGGGAGTTCCACACCTTTTTAACATACCCACATAGCAGTGAAGGAACTCTATATACTATCTGGCAGGCATTTGGATGCCCTCTCCAGTAATTTAAGTCCCACATCGTGAAATTTCATAGACATTTATGCCTCCATCTAAATCAGCAGACCCTGTTCTACACTTTTCATTGAGAAGATTTTCTGTTTTGTTTCTTTCAAATCTTTCAACTTGCCAATGAACTGGGGGGAGGGAAGGGGGAAATGGAATGCGGAAAAATGTATGCAGAGATCATGAGAGCATGGAAGCCATCAAGGTCACTGCTGCTTGTGCTTAAGAAAGAGATGGACTGTTTCCATAACAAAAGGATGTCTCATAATTGGACAATGTGATCCAATGTGGGAAGAAGGGGAAGCTGTTGTTTAACTGGGCAAGCATTTGCATGGGAAAACCCCAGCTGGTTTTGTTTCTTAAGTATCAATATGGTGTATCCAATAAAGATTTACTTTTGGGAATTCAAGTCTCCCAAGAGTGTTTCCTTGTTTTGGGTTCACTAGTTGGACAGTTGACACTTGGCCCATTTGTACTGGTCATACCTAAAAGCTGAAAGAGGTTTTTTTTTTTGCTTAAAAATAGCAATTTAACGACTGTGTTTTTAGTTCATGAGCTATTGATGTAAACCTCCAAGCTAATACATGTTTCTATTTATCCATAGGGCATATTAAAATGCAAATCTTCATGTTATGAATTGAAAAAATATAATCTACAGGTTACTAGTCCATTCAGAACTGAGGGGCCATTCAGGTATGCATTTATAATTAAAAATGTAATTTGTTCAAAAAGTAAAATTACTTAATCATCTCTCTTTGTATACACACACACATACACACACACACACACAGAGCTCTATATACCTAGTGGCTTGCCAGAGGTTATGTCAGATTTTTGTCTTAATTTTTGAGAAAGGACATCTATGTGGGATGGGATGGGATGGGATGGGAAAAATCAAATATTGGCAAAAAAGTTTGAAGCTCCTTTGGCCAGCTCTTTGATGTTATAAAACCTGACGAGATATGGCATGTTGCAATTGAGGAAAGGAGCTGTTAATGTTTTAGATCCTAAGCACTTCCATATTTTCATCTGTGTTCCAAAGACTAGGGAAAAACAAACAGTGCAGATCTAAGTAATTTAGCTCTGCTTATTTGTAATGGAAAGGAAATGTACTTAATAGTGGTGGGAAGAAAATAGTAGGTGTAAATAATCTCTCTGTCCATATTTTCATCTTATTTGTATTAGGCTGCCACAAGGGTGCTATTCAGCAGGTTCTGACAGGTTCTGGAGAACCAGTAGCAGAAATTTTGAGTAGTTCAGAGAACCGGCAAATACCACC
>JANHZT010004680.1:107127-119755 GCA_032468215.1 Stegonotus admiraltiensis | reverse complement strand
ATATGGCAAAAAGGAAATATAGAAATTGTAAATTTAATTGAAATGACTAAACACTGTTTAAATTTGTGAACTAGCCAAATGCTCTGTTCAAAGAAAATATATTGTATGTTTGTATGTGTGTTTGTCTAAAAAATTAAAAAAAAAACTTTTAAAATAAACTAACAAAAAAGGTAGGTTTGTCTTATACTCTGATGCGTCTTATACTCTGAAACATATGGTATTCCATTTTTTTCTTAAATCCTTTGCTAGTATAACCTTCCAATCCTTAACAATATCTTTCTTCTGTTTTATTTCTTACATGTTTTGTTTTATTCTTATTTGCATCATTTATTAACATTTCCATTTTATTAAATTTTATATTTCAATTTTTCTCCTTGATTTCAATTAATTTTTTGTTACTATTATTTCTCTTGAATTTGTACGTCTTCCAACAACAAAATACAGTATATAGCCCAATCTGTCTTTCACATTGCATCTACTGATCTATTTTACATTAAATAGTGTATTTCTTCTTTTTTACTTACTCACATTTCATTTTATCTTTACTTATATCCCTTTTACAATAATCTGTATCTTCCTTCTAAATTGCTTTTTACATATAATTTCTAGAGTTAACATCCTTCTCTTCAATTAGCATATTCATCTTTTAAATTCCTTTTTACTATCTCCTAACTATTTTCTTTTAATTTCTCCACAATTCCATTTCTTGACATTTTCCTCCCTTTCTCCCATTCCCTTGCCTTCTTCTCCTCCTTTTTCTTCCCCATTTCTTTTTCTCTTCCTTTTTGAAATATATTCCCCCTTATCCATTTTTATTCTATCACTATTAATCCCAATGTAATCATCTTTTTTATTCTGTCACTGTTAATCCCAGTGTAATCATCTGTATCTTTATTTTCATTCATTTCCTTCCCAATTCTCCATGTTATCAATTTAAAAGGCAAGAGTTTTTAAGTTTATTATTCCTTTGCATATAATTCAAATTCAAAGTCCATGTACTGTCCCTTTTTTCTTTTTTCTCTTCTTTTCTTTCTAGATAGTGTCCAATTCAAATGTTCATTTGAACCATTCCAATTTCAGTCTTTGTTCTCTCTGCTCCTCTTGCAATCACATTCTAGTTATATAAACAAAACACTCCTACAGTACTTTCAGAACTTTCTCACTATGATATAAATAAGCTTAGTACGATACTTTCTTTCCACCAGCAGATGTCTCTCTCCAATTCACAAATCCTCCAGCCACAAAATATCCATTTGTAAATCCACCCAAAATGATTATTTCCTCCTCTGTGAATTAAATTCTTTTGTTGTTTAAAGAATACTTCTCTGTCTCCTTTTTTCTTGTCTTATTTTGATTTCATCCAAATCCAGTTTTAAGTCCCGGTGAAAGGTTCCTTTTAAGGCTTTAGTTTTAGTTTTAAAGTTCCTTTTTTTCCTTCACTTAATTTCCCGAGTGTCAATTAGCTGCTAATTAGTCGTTGGGACTTCTTTCAAGCTTTTAAAAGTTTTTTCTTCTTACCTGTGAGTTGACCAATTACTCACCCGGTAACGATACTCTGTTCAATCTCCACTCCTGCTCACATCTTAATCTGGTTGCCCCATCTTGTAGCAGACATAATGGCTGCCTCCCCCACTGTTGGGTCAAAGAGCTGTCTCCGACCTTCTGAGGAACTTCCCTGCTCCTCTTTGGTCTTTCAAGATGCCTCTCTCTCTCCCCCATCCCTCCAAGATGGTTCTGGTCTGAAGACACCCCTCCCCCCCCTGACAGCGGTTTGTCTGGCTGGGTTTTCACGAAGCCCATCGGAGCTTTGCTATTTCCCAGCCAGTATCGCCGCGACACTTCCGGTTCCTCTCTGCTGAACATCACTATTAAATTGGGACACTAACTCCAGTTCCAAGCACAGTGAGTTGGTGCTTCTGTTTGGCTCATAAGAGATAGACAGAGACACAATCAGAGCCCCCTATGGAGCATTTACTCAACTCAAGGTAGTCTTTTACCTACATATCTATTCAGTGAGACTTGATTTGATTGGTAGAAGTTGCAGTTTTAGTCAGATCTTACAAATCCAGAGGTATTCTTTTACTATCTAGTTTTAATTTTTTTTCATAGATAGTCCAGATAAGAAACACATCCAGATGAACTAATCCTACTTTATTGTAAGAATCTGGCAAGACTGAAAGTATTTCTGGTTTTATCATTTTAGTCTCTAAAAACTAGTAGGATCCTTTCTAAAACTTTTCCTAGGCTTTCACCCCATCTGCAGACTGAGCTGTCTATTATCAGCCATGGTGGCAAGTGGTTAGAATGCAGTACTGCAGGCTACTTTTGCTGGCTGCTGGCTGCCTGCAGTTTGGCAGTTCGAATCTCACTGGCTCTCTTAGCCTTCCATTTTTCCGAGGTCAGTAAAATGAGGACCCAGATTGTTGGGGGCAATATGCTGACTCTGTAAACTGCTTAGAGAGAGCTCTAAACCACTGTGCAGTGGTATATATGTCTAAGACTGTTATCAGACTGTAGCCTAGGCTGTGAATCTTCCTCCTTCCTCCCAAGGCCATTTCCATATACCATTACAACTGGGTAGTTGCATGACTACAGGACTAGATGGGTAGTCCCAATCAAATAAATTTGTGTATTTATTTTTTCAATGCATAAGTTGCCCAGTTGTCCACAGGGCTCTAGGTGATGTATAACAAGGAATAAAATTCCAGTACTAGTGTAGAGGCATATACTCTCCTATACTGAGGTCTGTTAAAAAGTCCACTATTTTAGGGCTTTCCTAAATAGACAAGCACAGCCACAGAAATGACACCGCTCTGAGGCCCCAAAATTTACATAACTTTAATTATGAGACATGAAGCATGCTCCTTCTAAGTTTAGAGCAATGGTGCAGGAACCTAACCTTGGTTTTTTCCCAATAGTTTCTGATGTTGAGGAAGAAAATGCTAACTTTTCCTGCTGGTGAGTTACCCAGTCTAGTAAACTTGTTTCTGATTCATAGAACAAATATAAAAAAATGGCCCATCTTTATATTTTTCTTCTGGATATAAATAATTGTTAAAGGAAATGTGTACTTTAACACCTTTTTTCTCAATGAACAAATTATAATTTGCTTATATCGATCAATAAGGTATTTTTCAATACATGTTTTCCATAACATTAATATGACTTAATTGTTAGTTTTTTTCCCCCTATACTGTAATGCTGCTATCTCCAGTGAGATCATTTTCACAAAAACATTTCAAGTCATTGTTTATATTTTTGTAATTGGATAATTGTACATTGAACTACATGGTACTGGGATCCTAAATTTTTCATGGTCTTAATTATGAATAGAAATCCCATTAATGTATAGTATGCTATTAAGCAAACTTTTCAGTCTCAAAGTCCATATAAATTCCTTGCTGCATTTTGGTAGCTTTGTATATACATCCTGCCCAGTGGTGGGATTCAGGTAATTTAACAACCGGTTCTCTGCCCTAATGATTTCTTCCAACAACAAGTGTGCCAAACTGCTCAGAAAATTAACAACCGGTTCTTCCGAAGTGGTGCGAACTGGCTGAATCCCACCACTGATCCTACCTCTACAGCAGAACTTAATCACTGCAACCATATTATTTGTATCTCCCTCTTCCCAGCTATTGTGATTTCTACCTTTGGATCACCGCTGTCATTTTTGAAGCAGGAATCTAATGGTATATATTTGCCGCTGATTAAGTCATTGTGCTGGTATTTGAATGATATTCAGGGAAATTGGTCAAATGTGCTTTATGCAAGAAATCTTTTTATGTTCAAATATTGATTATGATTTCACTAAACAATATTATTATATTAGCCTCAGCCTACAACAACTTATACAGATAATCATTGACTTACAGCTGTTTAATGATGGTTTGAAGTTATAGTGGCTTCAGAAGAAGTTTCTTATGATCCATTCTGGGCCTTACAACTCTTTCACCACCACATATGATCGCAATTTGGGTGCTTGGCAATTAGCTCACATTTATGACAATTGTAATGTCCTGTGGTCAGGTGATCATGATTTGCAACCTTCTCAGCAGTCTTCCATGCAAAATCAATTGAGGAAGCCAGCTTAGGTTAATAATCACCTGATTTGGTTAACTACTGTGGTAAATTCTAGTCCCAATTATGGTAGTAAGTTGAGGACTACCTGTAACAATAAACATAAAGGAGCATTGGAAAGCAACAGTAAAATCTTTTAAGACTAATTTCAACAGTATTCTGCATATTCAAATTGTGACTTTGAATATGTGTCAAATTTTGTTCCATTTTCATATATTCCAGCCAGATGCATAAGGTGCATCTAAAGTGCACTTCTAATAAAGTTTCATGCATTCCAGAAATGTTTATGCTTAAGTATGGAATTTAAAAGCACTTTTTTCCTCTACAGAAGATGATGCAGTTGAACTTCCTCTAACATTTAAGCCCTGGTATGCTGGCCGATATCCTTGCCATATCCTTCTCAAATCTAAATATGACGTCCGCCTCTTTAAGATAGAATGTATAGTGAACACTGATACCTTTGAAGCTGAACTAGAGTTTGTAACTCCAGCATATCAAGCAGCGATACAGGACATTCCAATAGTATGTCTTTTTTTACTTTATAAAAGTTAAATATGGCTTATATTAAATAAATTAAATATTATTGCAGTTAAGATGCTATTCTGGAAAATTAATAAACTAAAATACAATTATGTTACACATTTTAAAGCTTTTTCCTATAACTAGTACTTAGTTAAGGGAGTTAATTAACATGTTTATTGTAGCAGTAGGAGGAAACTTATATCCCTTTTCTTTATTGCATTCAAAACATAAACTGTCTGATTTTAACTAAACTGTGAAATCATTCTAGCAATATATTGATTTATTTACTGTATAACTCACTCCAATATAGATTTATTCAAACCATATATTTTCTATGAGCTTAAACCTTTAATTCTCATTCATGTTGTTTCTAATCACATTTCAGCACATCTAACTATACAATATTTTATATCAGTTCCTCTCTCTTCCCTTTCTTCTGTCAATATAAGATGTTAACATCTTTCAGAGTAAATATTTTTGTTATTTTACCAATTACAACAAAAATAACTTAGCAGTTTATGTAAAAGTAAAAATATTCAAAATCATGTTTACCCCAAAATAAGACCTGGTCTTATTTTCTTTTGGGCTTGAAAATAAGCACTCAGGTCTTATTTTTTTTTAAGTGCAGGAGACAGCAAGCGTGGGGGCTAATGGAAGTGGGAGCACAGCTACCACTGGCCCTGCCCTTTCCATCTCACTGTCTGCTTGCCTGCGGCTGCAATGGACCAAGCTCTAGGCCTCCTTGCACAACGCAGATACCATCAATTCTGAGCATGGAGGCAGAGGTGGGGGGAGAAGACAGGCAATGTGGATGTACTGCGCAGCTGCCTGACTCACGGGAGGCTCGCGGGAGGCTTGTGCAGTGGCACCGGTAGCAGGTGGAGCAGGCAGAGGCGTGGGAATGGGGGAGGCAGGTGATCCCGATGCCCTGTGAGGGCGCCTGTTTGGCATGGCCTCAGCCAAGCCAAGAGATGGTGAGACAGAAAGGGTGGTGCATTGGGATCACCGCTGCCTCTACCCCCCCTTTGCAAGCATACAAAGCTTTGAGTCTCCATCATTTCTACAGAGCAAATCGCTCTGTTCCCAAGCACCCGATAGGTGACCAAACACTTTTCGCCAAGACGGAGAAATGACGGAGACTCAAAGGTTCATGTCCTTGCAAAGGTGACGCTTTGAAACAGAATGATTAGGTCTGTTTCAAAGCGTCCCCTTTGCAAGCACACAAAGCTTTGTCTCCGTCTGGGTGAAAAGTGAACAGCAAAGCCAGGCAGAGGCAGAGGCGATCCCAATGTACCACCCACTCTGTCCCACCATCTCTCAGCTTACCTGTGGCTTCGCTGAACAAACACCTGCATGGGGCATCAGGATCACCTACCTCCCCCATGCCTCTGCCTCTGCCAACTTTCAGTGCCGCCGCGCAAGCCTCCTGCAAGCCTCCCATGAGTCAGGCAGCCACCCAGCACATCCGGATCACCTATCTTCTCCCCCCCTCCTCTGCCTCTATGCTCAGAATTAACAGTATTTGTGCTGCGCCAAGGGGCTGATGGACTGCGGCTAGACACCATTGGCCCCCATGCGCTTGCTGCCTCTCATGCTGGTAATGCCCATCCCCCAGGCTTATTTTTGGGGTAAGGCTTATATTAGGCCCACCCCAAAAAATCAGGCTAGGGCTTGTTTTTGGGGTGGGGTCTTATTTTCAGGGAAACAGGTATCTTGTTATTGCTATATTGAATTGAGATTTTTTTCCTTTCCCCCATTCTGTGCTGTTCTTAATGTCTTGCACCTCATAAAATATTGACTGCTTTCATGTTTTAGACTAATCTAAGTCAACAAGATTGGAAGCTTAAAGCAGATTTAAAAGGATACTGTTTTTATGGTCCTCCTGTTATATATGTAGTCCCTGGTGAAACAAGTATGTATCCTCTCATGTTCAAGTCAACTGCTGAATGTGTAACTATGGTAAGAAATTAAAACATCACTTGTCTATTTTTGGTCCTCTGGAATGATATTCATTTGCACTTATGACGAGTATTTCAATTGTATATGCATCATAGACCTAATAGTGATCATACAGCAGACTAAAGTAGCATGCAATTTATAAATATATGTAAGTATACATAAAAAAATCTAAACTCAGAGCTTATAAAATGCTTTCTATATCCATAGCTATTTCAGTTTTATCTTTCATTCATTCACTAAATTATTAACTCCTTGATTACATTAACACAGAAAGATAATCCAGAATTTCAGGAATCAACATACAGCATTGACAAGCTATGTACTGATATAGCACACACATTAATATCCACTTGATTCTCCAATTCTCAAGTAAAGCTAAAATAACCAGAAATTCAGAGCTTATGTATTATCTGAACTGTTACTCTTACATTTCTTATGTAATCTTTTGCTACAATTCATTCTTGTTTCTTATGAGTTTTGGAATAGTAATATATATAGTTTACACTTTCTTTTGTACTATAGTAATATTGATAAAATAACATTATAAGCCATGCTTATATAATATTATTGATTTTTATGCTTAATTATATGCTTAACTGAAGGCACTTAGGATATTGTATGATATGTGTTGTATATATAAGGAATTTGGTTAGATGACCTCTAAGCTTGATCTAATTCTGTATTGCAATAGTTGTCAGCAGGGGTGAAATGCTACTGGTTTGGCCCGATTCGGCCGATCTAGAAGCGATGACGGCCGGTGGTTTGGAGAACTGCTAGTGATGGCAGCTCGAGGCTCTGCCCACCCACCCAGAAACTATTACTTCCTGGTTTTAACCAGGAAGTAACCTGGTTTTTTGAGCCTCTGTGCATGTGCAGAGAGTCCAAGCGCATGTGAATCCCTGGTTGGCCCCAGCCCCACCTGCCTGGGCAGTTCTCTGCCTTCACAAACTGGCCATGGGTGTGTGAAAGGCCGGCAAGCAAGCATGTCAGGGTCACTTGGCCACGTTGAAGGGAGCTAACTTGCCTTCTGAGATCCAGTCCCACATCCAGCCCTTGATGGGAGATATGCCACTTCCGGCCCAGCCTGGCCAGCAGGTGGGCAGCTGGCCCTTGGGGGAGACGCAGTTGCTGCACTGGGGCCAAGAGAGGTGGTGGCGGCAGCACTGCATGTGCAGCCCCGGGACATCTACCCTCTCTCCTTGAGCGCCACTGCCACCCCAGAGCTTGCCTTTGTGTCTGCAGCCCACTGGCCCCTCTTGCCCTTCTTTTTCTGGGCGCAGCACTTCTGCTTGTTGGGTCACTTCCCCAAAGCCAGCAGCTCCACGGCCAGCTGCTTTGCTTTTTCCCTCTTGAGGCTCTCGGGAGGCTTGCACAGCAGCACCAGCATGGGGGAGGCAGGCCCCGTGCTCGTGCTTGTTCAGTGCAGCTGCAGGCAAGCCAAGAGACAGTGGGATGAAGGGGCTGGTGCATTGGGATCGCCTCTGCTTCCCCCATGCCTCTGCCTCCACCTTCTGCTGGTGCCTCCACGCAAGCCTCCCATGAGGAAAAAGAAGGAAAAAGCAAAGCGGCTGGCTGTGGAGCTGGCAGCTTTGGAAAGTGGTCCAACAGGCAGAAGTGATGCACCCAGTAAGAGACGGGTGAAAGTCATTCTGCGCTGAAACAGAGGCATTCCAAACCTTCAGCGGATCCCAGGATTACAACGCTGAAGGTTTTGAGTGGAGCTTTTTTTGTGAACAGCAGAAAAATGGGGAAAGGATTTTCCTGCCTACCATCCATTCCTCAAGCTCAGCATAGACTGAGGGAAGAATGGTAGGCAGGAAAATCCCCCTCCCCGAAAGATTTTGGGTGCAGGTGGTGTTGGTGTTGCTGAAGCGGGTCCTCTTCTTTCATCAGTTGGTGGGGCAGCTGTACTCAGCTGAGGGCCACCAGAGGGAGGCAGGGATTCTGAATGAGGGCAGTGCTTCTGGCAAGAAGGCCCTTTGGTCACTTCTCACGTGAGGAGATGGGTGCTACCCGGTGTCTTGGGAGCAAGGAGGAATAAAGAGGCCACCTGGCAGGCCATGGATTCGTTCACTCACTTGCTTTGCTCACCTGCCTCTGCTCTTGCATGCTGCCTTTTCTCTTCCCAGCTTCCCTCGTCCGAGAAGCACTTCCCTCTCTGCTAGTAGCCGCTCCCTTCTCCCTCTCCTCCTCGTTGCTGGGCAATCCCGTGTGAAGAAGGGGGCAGCTAACTTTTTAAAAAGGACTTTTAATGAAACCTCCAATGCAGCAGCCAAGATCCAATCCTGAGCCAAAAAAACCAGCTCTCCCCTCTCCACCCAGCGCGTATGCTTCATCTTGCTAAATCGGGCCTAGAGCCTGGGGGAGGATGAGAAATTTAATGGGCAGAGGGGGGAAAAAGGATGGACAGGCAGCAGAGCGAGGTTCATGAAGTAAACCATCTTAGCTTGGACTAGCAAAAAGTGGCAGGCGGCGGCAGCAGGGAAAACAGAGGACAACTGGAGAGATGGCACAGTGCTTGGGCATCCGGACCTCAAAGAAAAGTTTGCTTCAGGGCAAGGGGCGCAACCCACTTTCTAAAACAGAAGATCCTGCTAAGCTCCAAGAACGAAGAGGTGGGGCCATCCCAGGAAAGCAGACTACCAGCACCAGATTTGAAATAGTAATGGTTATTCTGGTTTTCTCCCATGTAAAATTGGAAGTCGAAACGTTGCCAAGGCACTTCCAATTTTACGCGGGGGAAAACCCGAATAACCAAAGACCTACTATATATATACACACACACACACTTTTTATTTTTATTTTTAAACAAACAATTCATCATTAATCAATCAGTGTAACATCTGGGTACAAATTTTTTTGTGTCATCATATTCAACATTTATCATAATTAGTACATATTCTTACATTTAAATTTAATGTATTACAACATATTTTTCCCATGTTTCTTATTTTTACATTGTCTATTGTCTGTATTCAGTCTCTATCCATTGATAAAATTGCCCCCATATGTTGAAACCGGTAAGTTACCCAACAGGAACAGCTCTGGTTTAAGATCAATGTGTTGCTGTATCATTTTCTCTAACCACATTCAAATTTTTGCCCAATAATTTCTCACTTCTGTACATGTCCACCACATGTGATAGTACGATCCCGATGTCTGATGGCATTTCCAACATTTAGTTGATTTATCTTTGAATATTTTTGCCAATCTTTCCAGTGACATGTGCCATCTATAAAATATATTATACAAATTATCTTTATATGCTGTAGCCATTGTTAATTTGTAATTTCTTTCCCATAATTGCTGCCATTTATCTAATTCTATTGTATATCCAAAAATTTTTGCCCATGCTATCATTTATTTTTTTACTTGTCCTTCTTCTAATTTAACTCCAGGTAAATATAGAATTTTTTAATCATTTTCTCATCTGTTCCTGTGAGTATGACATCCAATTCTGTCATCTCCAAGTAAAAACCATATAACTTTGCATCTTTTTCATAACTCGATTGTATTTGCAGTTGTGTATACCACTGCATAACAATCCCTTGTTCTACTTGTTCTTGTTTTGTTTCCCCCTTTTCTGATAAAATATCTTTATATCTGATAATATTCCCCATATTAATAATATTTGGATTAACTAATGCTTCCATTGTTGGAAACCATGTTGATATTTTCAAATAATGTTTTTCTCTAACCTTCTCCCATACTAATAATAAAGTATTCCTTACATAATATCTTTGAAAATAGATATGCATCTTATTTTTTTCCGTACCATAAAAAAGAATGCCAACCTAATTGTAAATTGTGCCCCTCCAAAGTCAATAACCTTGTATTTTTTAATACAATCCATTTCTTCATCCATGATAATGCTGCTGCTTGATAGTAAAATTCCCAGTTTGGTAGTCCAAATCCTCCCCTTGCATCTTGTAACATTTTCATATTGATTCTCGCTTTTTTCCCCTGCCATATAAATTTCATTATCATTCTATTCAGGTCTTCAAAATATTTTCCCCCCAGTTTTATTGCTATTGTTTGAAATAAAAACAATCTAGGTAATATATTCATCTTAATTACCACTACTTCCCATTAATGATAATTGCAAATTTTTCCATCTCTCCAAATCCATCTCGATTTATCCTTTCAATTTATAGTAATTATCTTCTTTAATCGTTACACACCTTGCTGTTAGTTGTATTTCTAAATGCCTTACCTTTTTAGTAATTTGAATATCTAGTTTCTCCATTAAATCCCTTTTCTGTTTCTCTGTGATATTTTTCACCAATATTTTTGTTTTATCTTTATTAATTTTCAACCCTGCTACGTCTCCATATTCTTCTATTTGTTCTATCAGTCTCGGTCTGGAGTGAAATTTACTTACCTTCCTTACCGGTTCAGAAGCACATGCACCATGCATGTGCTCGGTTTGCTCATGCATGTGCATGAGTCACATGCACGCACAGACCTGTGCATGTGCAATACCTTCTGCGCTTGCACAGAAGGTAAAAAACACTTCCTGGTTAAAACCAGGAAGTAATGACACCCGGGCGGGTGGGTGGAGCTTTGCTCTGCCATCGCTACTGGATTGCTGAACCAACAGCCAAGATCGCTACAGGACTGGGCGATCCGGTCTGATCCGGGAGCATTTCACCCCTGGTCTGGGTCCTACTTCTTGAGCTCCTCTAAAATAAACACTAGATCATCTGCAAATGCTTGTAGTTTGTATTCTTCTTTTAAAATGTTCATCCCTTTTATCTCTTCATTTTGTCTTATATTTCTATTTAGCACCTCTAATGTCAACACAAATAGCAATGGGGATAAGGGGCATCCCTGCCTTGTTCCTTTCATAATATTAACCTTCTCTATCATATCTCCATTTATTATCACCTTTGCAGATTGCTTATTATAAATTGCCTCAATCATATTTATATATCTTCCTCCAATGTCCATAGTCTGCAATTGTTTTATCATAAATTGCCAGTTCACATTATCAAAAGCCTTCTGTACATCGAGAAACATCAATGCCATTTGCTTTTCTCAGTGTACTTCATAATATTCCAAAGTATTTAAGATTGTCCTCATATTGTCTCTGATCTGTCTCTTTGGTAAGAAACCATTTTGATCAGTGTGAATAAATTCATTTAACAATCTCTTCAATCTATTCGCCATTATTGATGCAAATATTTTATAATCCGCATTTAACAAGGAGATCGGTCTATAATTTTTAACTTGTTGTAAGTCTGTGTCTTCTTTTGGTATAAGAGTAATATATGCCTTTATCAAAGAGTTGGGTATTTTTGCATTTACTAAAAGTTCATTAAATACTTCCAACATTGTATTACTAATTACGTCCTGTAATTTTTTGTACAACTCTGCTGGCAAACCATCTGGACCAACGTTTTACCATTCTTTTGTTTTTTAATCCCCTCTGTTAATTCCATCATCGTTATTCTTTCTTCCAAAGCTTTCTTATATTTTTCTGGTATTTTAGGTAATTCAGACTTTTCTAAGAATTGCTTTATCTTCTCTTCAGATATTATCTCTTGTTTATAGAGTTTCTCATAGTATTTCTGTACTATTTTTTTTTTATTTATATGCCACCCTTCTCCGGAGACTCAGGGCGGCTTACAATGCGTTAAGCAATAGCCTTCATACTTCCCAGTTTGGTAGTCCAAATCCTCCCCTTGCATCTTGTAACATTTTCATATTGATTCTCGCTTTTTTCCCCTGCCATATAAATTTCATTATCATTCTATTCAGGTCTTCAAAATATTTTCCCCCCAGTTTTATTGCTATTGTTTGAAATAAAAACAATCTAGGTAATATATTCATCTTAATTACCACTACTTCCCATTAATGATAATTGCAAATTTTTCCATCTCTCCAAATCCATCTCGATTTATCCTTTCAATTTATAGTAATTATCTTCTTTAATCGTTACACACCTTGCTGTTAGTTGTATTTCTAAATGCCTTACCTTTTTAGTAATTTGAATATCTAGTTTCTCCATTAAATCCCTTTTCTGTTTCTCTGTGATATTTTTCACCAATATTTTTGTTTTATCTTT
>JANHZT010004679.1:65890-77277 GCA_032468215.1 Stegonotus admiraltiensis | reverse complement strand
AATAGAATAGAATAGAATAGAATAGAATTCTTTATTGGCCAAGTGTGATTGGACACACAAGGAATTTGTCTTGGTGCCTACGGTCTCAGTGTACATAAAAGAAAAGATACATTTGTCAATAATCATAAGGTACAACACTTAATGATAGTCATAGGGAAACAGTCAATATAAATCTTAAGGATACTAGCAACAAGGTTGCAGTCACACAGTCACAAGTGGGAGGAGATGGGTGATAGGAACAATGAGAAGATTAATAGTTATTAATAATAATTAATAGTTAAAGAGACTTAGTCCTTCTTAAGTGTGTGAGGACTGTATTCTATAATGACAAGAAAATTGATTCAGTCCACACTGCAGAATAAAAAGTGGCTAAAGCACCAGGCTTGAAGCCAGGACTGTGAGTTCTAGTCCCATCATAAACATGAAAAACAAATTGGATGACTTTCAGCCAGCCACTCTCTGTTGTGTGGAAAAGGGAGAAGAAAGGAGTATTCTTTATGCTTGTCACCTTGAATGATTTATCAAAATAGTAAAAGCAGGATGTAAAAAAAACCAATAAAGTTTGAAAGTTGTTCAAGTGTCAAGTTACCAGGTAGCAAAAGTATTTCTAGGACCAAGGGAATTGGTGTTTTGATATAAAGATTACACTGCTGGGAAGAATAATAGTAATCACCTTCTGTTGTGAATCTTTCCCATTTGCTTTATAGTGCATAAAATATTTCCCCTAAGGGAATATAATAACAAAAATTCCACATATCTCTCAAATTCTATATCACCTGAGAGTCACCATTATCAAAACAACTAAAGGAAAAGCATTAGTTGGCAAAACATAAAAGCTCTACTGCGATTGTTAAATGGCAAGATCCAGAACTTGCTCAGAGGACATCAAAGGTCTCTGTTTCATTGCTGCCATCTCACAGTTGTCTGGACGGAACTCATCAGTCCAGATTTTTATAAAATCTTGGATTTTTATAAGAATATTTATATTACAGCAAAGATAATTTTCCTAAGAGATTCTATTTCCCCCTTTCTTTCCAATTTATTAACATTATAATATGGATTATATCAGTAGTGGAATCCATTTTTTTTTACTACCGGTTCTGTGGGCGTGGCTTGGTGGGTGTGGTTTGGTGGGTGTGGCAGAGGAAGGATACTGCAAAATCTCCATTCCAACCCCACTCCTGGGGGAAGGATATTGCAAAATCTCCATTCTCATTCCACTCTGGGGCCAGCCAGAGATGGTATTTGTTGGTTCTCCAAACTACTCAAAATTTCCACTACCCGTTCTCCAGAACCTGTCAGAATCTGCTGAATTTCACCCTGGATTATATTAAAATATACATTAAAAATATTTTGGATCTGACATAAAACACAACTCAGGAGACATTACAATGTTAGTTGTAGATGGTGGCATAGAGGTATAGAAAACTCTAAATTCTAATACAAGTATTCCACTGTCCAAGAGAACAGCAATCCTAGAATACAATTTTTAGATTTCATTGGACAATTGTTCCTCTGCAGCCTTGACATCTATGGGAAAGTGTTTGTGTGACTGCAGCCATGAATAACTGAAAGGGCTGGAAGTTGTGGTAGAACAGAGATGGGACTTAGGACCTAATAGGAAACAAAAGTCAGGAATTTCATGCTTCTATTTCTATTTTTCACTGGCATGAATATAGTACCAAATTGAATGAGTATATCCAATTCAAATAAAAGTTTACTATTTAAACTTGCTTTGTCATGGAACACCAGTTATGAAATTATTGTTTACCTCTAGAGAGGTAAGGCAGAGGCAGAATGAATGCCATTTCAAGATGCATTTTTCTTTCCAATAATTGTACAACCTCCCTTATTCTGAACCCCTCACCATATAAGCATTAGAGGAGGCTCCTTTTCTGTTTCCACTTTTATTCATTTACACCTATACCAGTGGTGGGTTGCCCCGGTTCAGACTGGTTCGCAAGAACCGGTAGTAAAACCAGTGGGAGGCTCAGCCCACTGACCCAGATGTCATCATAGGTGATCTGCACATGCGCAGAAGCGACCGCATGCGCTCCCAATGCAAACTGGTTGTAAAGGTAAGTAGAACCCACCACTGACCTATACCACAACTCCAGTACATTGAATCTCCAAGACTGTCAGAATTATCTTGAGATCTGTTCTACTTCCTGAAACAGTTATAATGTATGTCCTCTAGATCATGGGCATGTATACAGGGGTGCATGAAAATGTTCATTCAAATGGAGGGAGGTGAGGAATAATGTATAGCTTGAAACCTGGAAGGCAGCAGCTTTGCTAAACTGTGATTTATATTGCCATGGCTTATGAAATTGAACACTATGTGGATATTATGTTAACCCTATATTTGGTTTGTAAACTCTCATTTAGGCTGGGTTGAATGCAACTTGCTAAACTGAAATTTGAATAAGCCACATAATGTATTAGTGTAATGTGTGAACCTAGCAGGAGCATTTATATAAATAATGAGATTTTGGCTGCAACTCATACTAGCCTATCGCCCTTATCTCAATGTAATTTATTCCAAGCCAGTTGGCATACATAGGGCTGTACTTCATTTACTTATATTACTGGAATGCCCAAATGTCTGAGCGAAGCATTTAATCAGCCACTAAATTAGAGATGAACATTCTATAATCAGTTACTGTACAGAAGAGTCCAAATCATCATACATTTAATTTCATTTCGATGACATCTAATTTTGTTGTACGAGGTGCAATGACAATAAGCTAAACTAAGCTAAACTAAGCTAAACTAAGCTAAACTAAGCTAAACTAAACGTTAAGCTAAATCAGGGGTGTCAAACTTGCAGCCTGCGGGCTGGATGAATCATGTGCTGGCCACGCCCACTGATTTAATGAAGGGGAAAAAGTTGATAAATCACATGATGTGTCGTGAGTTTGACACCTCTGAGCTAAAAATGGGTACAGCATTCTTCTTGATCAGTTTCAAAGGGGGGGGGGGAGCCACATACAAAGCCAAATCTATTGAAAAATAATATGTGCAGAATTATATGGAGGCATGAGGGTGGGAAATAAAATAGATTGTAAGTGAAAGGTAGCATGTTATCTTGATCCTGGCTTAACATGTGAGAACTCAGGCATTATGCTTCCTAAATCACGGCTGAGTGTTGTAGCTATGTTCATATTGTACACTGAACACAAATTAGTCACATACATTTTATTCTAGTACATTGACCAACTGATTTATGTCATTAATTTATGGCTCATTGCATTATGTAAGTCCTACTCCCAAACTGGATAGCATTCAGACTATGCTCAAACCATTTTTTATTCAATAAACCACTGTTAGGTAAGTATGACTCAATGTGTTGTGTAACTTCAGTTTCCATGTAATGCAACAGATATAAGCTTAATGGGAGGATAATTTTTTATGAAACTGAATGATGTTGGCATTCCAGCTAACATGCAGGAACATGGACTGCTAGTTCTGCAAAATGCTACAGTTATAGGTTTGCCAACTGCAACATGCTGATTTTTTTTTAAAAAAATAACCCCACAGCAGGGTAAATAAACATTCATTCATTCAGCTACATTCGTAAAAAGTTGGGATGGCCTCAAGATGATGACAATTGTGGCATACCATCATCAAGAGTTAAGTACTCTTGTGTCTCATCATTACACAAAAAGAAGTTGCATCATTTGTGTTGTGACATCATTACCACTTCCTCATGATATAGTAGAGCTACCCAAATTATTTTATTCATACAATGGAAATAATCATGTCAGGGAAAAACATAGTTCACAATATCCTGAATTTAACATAATCATGTTTAGCATTGTGAAACCCCAGTTCCATTGATTAGGTATTAGCCCAACATGCAACATTTTTTGAATAGTTTAAGCATGTTTCGCGAACACAGCCTCAGAGCCGTGTATATCTCCCTGCTCTGCCCACCTTTAATTTAGCCACCACTCTTTCCTAATCTCTTATCATCCAAATCCAGAAGACCACCTTTGAAAAGGAAACAAGGTGGGAACACGTAGCGCTGTTTTCTGCTCCGTTACATCGCGGAGGTCGATTCAAGCCTATTGTATGCGAGCAATAGCATCCCCCGCCCCGCCCCCTACCCATTTCAGGATGGACCGAGCCATTCAGAGCGCAGAATGGGGGAAAAGCCGTAGGGAAAGGGAGAGAAAGCAAGCGAAAGAAAGAAGAGTCTGTGAAAAATACAAAGGCGACACGCGAGCTCTGCTCTTTGCTGCCTTCCGGGACATCCTGGAAGGCCGTCCATATAGAGGGAGCACCCTGCCCGCCGTTCTTCAAACCCAGCCACCCACCCCCGCGTTAGCAAGAAGTGGGAAGGACGGAGCTCGGCGCCGCTTGTGGCTGCGGTGGCAGCAATTCGGCCGTGGGAGAGTTTTCATTCAATGTGCGGAGGAAGCCCGGGGGGCGCGCGCACCGCGTCGCCTTCGCAAAGCCGTGCAATTTCGCTGTGGTCCCTTGGCCACCGTAGCGTCGGCTCCCATATGGCTTTCTCGGCAAGACCGCGTCTCCTCGCGTAGGGTTTTACTCGAAGGAGGCGACCCAAGCAGGGCACCAGGTAAGTCTGGCTGTAGTCGGAACGAGGGAATGTGGCCGCCCAGGGCTTCTGGAACGGGTGGTCGTGGCGGAAGGACACACAGACAGCAGAGCCTCGAGATCGGAAAGGGTGCAAAACGCTCCCTTTTGCCCGGAGCCTCGTCTCTCAGCTCCGATGCGGCGGCGGCGGCGGCGGCTCTGCCTTTTTCGCTCCTCTGCTCATCTCGACCGGAATGCCGGTGCCCGCTTCGTAGCGCTAGTTAGTAAGCCTGAGCAAACGCTGCCTCTCCACCGCCGACGTAACTAGCAGCTGAAGCCCGTTTCAGAGGCGGCAGCGGCCAGGGTCGGTTTGCGCTATATATGCGCCGGTCACTACACCTGGGTTGTTGTTCCTCCTCCCTGGAGGGGGCGGGTTGTTTTGTTGATTTTTGTAGTAGCTTTGGGAGGGAGTCACTTGGATCGCGAGCGCAGAAGCAGGAGGGGGAAGTTTAACGTGCGCCTGCTCAGGAAACCGAGAACCGGGTTGGTACAGTATTACAGAAAGGGAGAGGACGGGTTATTCGCTCTTTCGTTAGTGGCGCGCGCGCATATGTGTGTTTGTGTGTATGTGTGTATGTGTGTGTGTGTATGCAACGTTTCATTTTAGACTCGTAGAAATGGAAGCAATTCCGGGAGAATAGGAAGTTCGCCTTCATTAAGGCCGTTGCTCTACCTGGGAAGCGCTGTAGAGCCTCGGAGGCTGCCTTTCCAGAATCTCCGCTTTTTAAGAAAAGACGCGGTTTTGTACACTCTTGGGAATGATTGAATTCGAAGTCTATGGAGATTCTTAGTCATCCAGGCCATGGTTGTCCCAAAGGTCCTTTTTCTTCCCCAAGTGGCCTCAACGACTCTCTAAAAGAATGCAAATATCAAGCTGTCTGCAAGGAATATAAATCCTTCCCTTCCCCACCATCCCGTCAGAGCTGAGAAAGCTGCTTGGATGAGAAGCGAAAGGTCGTCCAAGAAAAACGAGAAAGTCCGGTTGCCTCCTGAAAAAGCACCTTTGGGACATTGAATTCGAAGGAAGGCAGTTATATAGGCTTCGGAACAGAGATGGAAGCGCTTGAAGCATGCATCCTTTACCCTAGAGCAAATGTCTTAACACCCGTGTGTGGAAAGTATTTGTATCCCTTTTAGGATGGATGTTAGCCCAGCTTTAATTAAAGCTTGGCTTTGGCTGTTTCATTGCTGTATGGATACTGGAGCAATGTGTCTTTGTGGTGTTTGTGTTTGACAGCGTGAAAAGTAAACCTAGTGTGGATGTTTACTCTGAAGAAAAAAATATTCTGTGTCTGACATTTTGTCAGTGTGCTTATATCTGAAGTTTAGTAGCCTCTTTTTAAGATGGATAAATACCCTTTCAAGTTTTATACTGCTCAAGTTTTATATCAGAAGATAACTGCTGCTGGATATATTGATATTTTCTGTCTGGCAGGCAGGTACAGCTGTCTTTATATTTGGTGAACTCCAGTTAAAGAAATGGAATACCAGTGACAACTGTATGAAATTATATAAATATTTTGTTTAAAGATTCTATTGTTAGCATGAATCTAAAACACTTATTCCAGCAAAAAAATTACCTGTGGTTTGCATATCAACCTGGTTTAAATTCTTGATGAGGTTTTTGCAGCATGAGTATTACAATATTTCCTCTGTCATGTTCTAATGAAATGGTTAAAATCTCAGTTCCTAATCTCAGTTTTAAACTTGCCCCTTATGTTCATGCCATATCTACAATACGGGGATAACAATAATAGTTTATTCCACAGGATTGGTATCATCTTGACCCTATCAGATTTGATTATTAGATTGATGCTAAGTAACAGTTCTGTCAGGAAATTGAAATTTGGGCTTGTCAATAGTTCTTCGTTAGTTGGAGGGAGGTTAAGAGTTATGTCTTTATCCTGAGTTAATCCTTGTCTGCCTTTTATTGGTTACTGTATTGCTACAAGATGGGGAGATAGTTGTATGGCAGCAGTAGAAGTGAAATGTATTTTGGTCACAAGGTAAACATGAGTCAGCAGTATGAGTCTGCTACAAAAGCTGCAGCAACTGTAGGTTATGTTAATAGAACCATAATTTAAAAAATAAAGCTTTATGCTGTTTTATACTCAGATATTATCCATATGTAAACTTAGAACCAAGATATAAGGATATCATTTCCAAATTGGAACAGAAGCCTAGAAGCCATATGAAGATGTCAAAATAATGATTTTGGAATACTTAGTTTAGAAATCAGAAGATTAAGAATATAGCGTAGCATAGTGTTCAAGTGTTTTTATCACATAGAAGATGGCAGTAGTTTAAGTGTTTGATGCCAAGATATCAATGGTGGCTCTAACTGACTTCCATTAAAGAAAATAGATTTTGAATGAGCTTGATTTTGAACTATAAACTAGCAAACCATATTTAATTGACTAAAAATGTTAACATTTAGAAAAATGAGATAATTGAGTAAAATCATGGTTAAATTATTGATGTGAGTTCTACAAAGCTTTTAAACCATTAGAGCATTTAACATCTAACTAAATGAGCATCTGAACAGCCAACATGATTGCAGAAGCTGGACTGCCATCTGTATAATTGATAGCCAATAAAGACATCCAGCAGACATGTCCATGAATGGGATAGTAAGGCATTTTGTTACAGCTGCAGTTCTCATTACCCAAATCCTTAGTTTCACATTCCTCCATGTGTGCCTTCAACTTGTTGATGACTAAATTCTCCGAAGAGAAAATTTTATGATGATGGAGTTCTTTATATTAATTTATTCAGTGTAGATGCCAATCAGTTCCAACCAACTTTGAGTGGTGTATTGTACAAAAAAGTAGCAGCATAAAAATAGTAGTAAAATATTTATAAAAAAAAGAAACAACAAGATATTGGAACAAGAGTTGACTATGGTCCACCATTGTCAAACACAATCCAACAGGGGCCCCAATCACCTTTACCCAAAACCTGGGAGAACAGCTATGTGGAATGCCAGAATGAGAGCCATGGGAATAATGGGGAATCTCATTCAAGAGGGCATGTATCATGACAGTGAAGGCATGCTTCTAGGATCCTGATAGATTCCAGGTGGACTTGGAGGGCACCAGCTCTGTCAGATTGAATCAGCCAGGTTGTCATGAGAGACAGCTGGGGCCCTATGCCATGCAGGGCTGTATAGATTATGATAAGCACCTTGAATAACACCTGGAAGCAATTTGTAACCAGTACAGTTTATGAAGCAGAGATGCCAGATGCCAATCAAGGTTTATGTTGCTGAATTCTGGACCAGTTGAAGTCCAAGTGATCTTCAAAGACTAGCCATGTAGAGCACATTGCAGTAGTTAATACATGTGGTGACTAGGGCATGAGTGACTGCACAACCTTTTTGCTGCACTCCTTTTTGTAGCATTTTTTTTAAAAAAAACCAACCTTAACCATTGTGTGGGAATTGGCAAAGCAAAAGCCTGTTGTCTGGGAAGAATAGAACAAGGTATAAAATAGTCTGGGCAGAGTTTGAACTCAGTTCTTCAAGATCCTTTCCTAATCTGATTATATCATTTTATCTTTTTTACAATTACTTTTTAACATCCTATTGTTTTCCAGCTTTCTCATTGGTGTCTTGGGAAATTGCTTGCTACAAGGCAAGTATTATCTGATCATCATTTGATTTCTGAAAATGTTATGAATAACCAGCAAACTTTTTATGAAATAGTTATCCCAAAATATTAACCCACATTGCCTGCTGTTTGTAATCTTAGTTCTGTTCTGAGCCTCTGATATCAGAAATAAGCTACAGCATAGATTTTTCACATAGTAATTCAGCTAAGTGGTTATTCTATATTTGAAGAATAAACAGTGTTGAGGATTTACTAATGTTTTGTGTTAAAGAAATGATTTGGCTGGTATGTTTGTTCTACACAGGTAGAGGGCAATGCAGATAATTCAGTCTCTCTTGATCCGCTCCCTGAATGGTAAAATAGTTGGAAACACCTTTAGTGGGCTGCTTTGAAGCCTTCTCAAAGGGTTCTGAACATTTCCGATGAGATAACTGAGGAAACAAAATGACTCATAAAATTATTTCCACAGCTGTAGTAAGTACCAAATTAGATAATAGAAGAGTAGTTTAAGATAAACAAAATCATCCAAGAAATCTGTTATAGTTTTTATTAATGGAATGTGTAAAGTGCTCTATTTTCCCAGTAATAAACAGACAGCTCTTTCTTTCAATTTTTGGTAGCTTTGCCAAATCTGATAAATCTGTTATGACTTTACATAGATATATGATTCCAGTGAGACATAAAATTACCATTGTGGCAAAGATAATCAATTATTTTGGAAAAGTAGCTGATAAAGAGTTGTCTCAGTTTATAGCTGGAGAATAATGGGAGGTACTGATTTTTTTTTAAAAAAAGTAGAGAAGCACCTGAATAAGCTAATATAAATCAAAATGTATTGCCTCACATCAGAGGCTCCTAACTTTATTATAATATTTGTTTCATGTATGATGTTTTTAATTTAATACTTTTTCTTCCTTTTTGGAATTCTTTTTGAGAAGAGCAACTTACTATTGATCCTCACACTTACAAATATTGCGGTCATGTGATCAAAATTTGGGCAATTAGCAACTGGTATGTATATACAACTGTTGCACATTGCGATCTTCCCAGCCAGCTTCCAATAGGTCAGTGGGGAAATCTGAATTTGCTTGATGATTGCATGATTCACTTAATAATTGCAGTGATTCTCTTAACAACCATGGCAAAAAAAGTTATAAGATCAGTCAATCAACAGAATAAGAATAGAGCTGGAAGAAACCTTAAAGATCTTCTAGTCCAACCCCCTGCTCAAGCAGGAGACCCTATACTCATGATGGCGAACCTATGGCACGCATGCCACAGGTGGCACACGGAGCCATATCTGTGGGCACGTGAGCATTGCCCTAGCTCAGATCCAGTGCACATGCGTGCACCTGCCAAATGATTTGTGGGCCTTCCGGGCCCACCGGAAGTTAGGAAACAGGCTGTTTCCAGCCTCCGGAGGGCCTCTGGGGGTTGGGGAAGGCCGTTTTCGCCCTCCCCAGGCTCATAGAAAGCCTCTGGAGCCTGGGGAGGGCAAAAACCAGGCCTACTGGGCCCACCATGCCATTGCATGCCAAAAACGGTGTGTGTGTGTTGCGCACGCATGCTGGGGGGGCCCGGGGTGGATTGAATTATGGGTGTGGGCACGCACGAGTGTGACCCACCTGCTCTCCACCCGCTTTTGGCACGCAATGGCAAAAAGTTTAGCCATCATTGCCCTATACCATTTCAGACAAGTGACTGTCCAGTCTCTTCTTAAAAACCTCCAGTGATGAAGCACCCACAACTTCTGATGGCAAGCTGTTCCACTGGTTAATTGTCCTCACTGTTAGGAAGTTTCTCCTTAGTTCCAGGTTGCTTCTCTCCTTGGATGGATTAGTTTCCATCCATTGTTTCTTGTCCTGCCCTCTAGTGCTTTGAAAAATAAGTTGACCTCTTCCTCTTTGTGGCAAACTCTCAAATAGCGAAATATTACTCTCATGTCCCCCCTAGTTCTTCTTTTCTTTAGACTAGCCAAACCCAAATCCTGCAACTGATCATCATACATGTTTTTGTCTTCAGGCCTTTATTCATCTTAGTTGCTCTTCTTTGAACTTTTTCCAAAGTCTCAACATATTTTTTGTAATGTCGTGATCAAAATTGGATGCAGTATTCCAGGTGTGGCCTTACTAAGGTTAAGTGCAATTCACAACTGCCTTATTTAGTAACAAACATTCTTCTTCCAATTGTGGTTGTAAGTCATGATCTATCTGGAGGTTCTTTCCAACATCATATGCCTTAAGTATACAGAAACCTGTGGTAGAATTAGTATAAATATTTTGAGTGAGCCCTTCCCCCCAGAACTTGTACAATATTTAATTGGCACAAACTAGTTTAAAAACTCAGTTGGGGATTGCTAACTGGTTATGGATTAAAAGCTGTTTGTATAACTCTGTGATGTAAACTTCGTATTCCTTTTTCCCCACATCCTGGCAAACTATACTTAATCTTTCCTAAACCAAACTCAAGTTTTAGATGCAGACAAAAAGTGTTTATGTGCTTTTGTCAAATGTGATTACATCCAATGAATTCAATTTTAGATACCTTATTTTGTTTTTATGTTAGCCTTGAACTTTAAATAAAAAGCAATTTATAGCTTTGTTGGTCAGTATGGGATGAATATCTGAAATCTATCAAAGGGGTATTTTTAATAGGACCAGCAAAAGGATATGTAAGATTTAGAGTCATCAAAACCTTCTGGCACTATGTTAAAAGTTATGTGGTCTGTAAATTCACATCAGGTTGAAGATAGCAGGTGCCAAATGAATGCAGAGACAACGTAGATATTTTTAGCATAAGATTTCACCCAATCTTCAAGTTGCGGAAAAAATAGTTGAATAGTTGCTCCTCCCACCTGTCTAAACAACAAGACCATTAGTCCTCAGTCTGTCTTTTGCCATGGGTGGTGCACAGAGGTATCTTGATTGGGCAGAATGCAATATAAACGTTGCAGTCTTACCTAAAGAAAGCTGGAAAATAATTTTGCACTAAGAATAATGAGGAGCCTCGGTGGTGCAGCAGACTAAAATGCTGTTAAGTGCTAGCACTTAGCTGCCAGCTGCCTGCAATTAGTGCGAGTTCAAATCTCACCAGGCTCAAGGTGGACTCAGCCTTCCATCCTTTCGAGGTAGGTAAATTGAGGACCTGGATTGTGGGGGCAATAAGCCAACTTTGTATAGA
>JANHZT010004679.1:47934-63793 GCA_032468215.1 Stegonotus admiraltiensis | reverse complement strand
GCTGACTCAGGAATTCTGGGAGTTGAAGTCCACAAGGTGTAAAAGAGCCAAGTTTGCCTACCCCTGCCCTAAACCATGTAAAACCATAATGGATAAGATCACACAATAGTTAAACCAAAACAAAATGAACCACATTATGTCTTAGTAAGATTTGTGGACCAGGTATAATTATCATTACTTTTTCTAGCCCAACAATTTCTAACTCTGCGCTTTTCTAAGTAAAGAACCATGTAAATTCTATAGTCTAGGAAATAGTGTTGACATTGTCTGCAATATTACAAATGAGAAAGAGAAAAGGCTACTTACCATACAAGAGAACTTCATTTACAGTTATTTTTTCCTGAATACTTTTATGTTGTGCTCGGCCCCATTTGGTTCTGATTTTTTCAGTTTCATTCCTCTAAATACACAATTAACATTGTGATATTAGTGGCAAGCACTTGAAAAATATCAGAAACATTTTCCCTTGTTAATTGTCATTTATTAGTTGTGCTTGCTTGTTTATATCTTGCATATACCCATATACTTCTTTAGGTGTGATCATGTTTTTTTATAAGACGTGGTGATGCAGAGGCTTAATGACACTGGAACTGCACTTCAGTGGCTCAAGCCTGGCTCTGCAAAATGGTGAGTGAGCTCTCACCACTCGCTGTCTGGCTCTTGTCCGCCAAACAATTCAAGTAGATAAATGGGTACCACTTTGGTGGGAAAAAATGTAGCTGCATTTGTGTGTGTGGAAAGCGGAAGCCAGCACTTGATCAGGCCAGACTTAGGACAACATGAGCTGAGGCAAGACCGACGGAGGAGCCTGGAAGAGTCATCCACCTGAGCGCTGTAGTCAGCTGGTATAAGTTAGTTCGCCCCCTGCAGTGCACCAAATATAAGCATGCAAATGCTGAACAGAACTTCAGCATTTGCTTCAAAACTAGCCATTTAGGCTGTCAGAACTGCGTTGTATTGGGTGCTTGCAAATTTCCTGGACATTGTATGCCATACGTTAAATAAATAAATAAAGGACACTAAATATACAAAAAAAGGTTTAGTTGAGTTGTTATTCCATTTGTCAGTCCATTAAAAAAAAAATAAACCAGATTGTACAACATTAAATAATATCAAACAAAATCATACTGGAAATTCATAGAATGAAATATTTATAACCTTGACAGTGCACTAAGAATGGTAGTTATTGGTTACAGTTCTAAACACTTTGTGTCAATGTTATTCATGGTTTCTCCCAACCCTTCTGTCATGTTACATACTATACTATAATATATGAATTATGTAGTCCAGTATATCATCCATAGTACTTTGAATAAGCTTCAGCTGATCAGCTGAACTTTAGATTGCACGTTGTTTCTCTTTGAGAGAAAAATATAACTTGATATAGTTTTCCTATGTACAGGTAATCCTCGACTTACAACCACAATTGAGCCCAAATTTCTGTTGCTATGTGAGTGAGTTGTTAAGGAAGTTTTGTGCCATTTTATGACCTTTCTGCCACAATTGTTAAGCAAATGCTGCAGTTGTTAAGTGAATCATGTGGTCATTAAGCAAATCTGGCTTCCCCTATTGACTTTCCTTGTTGGAAGCTGACTGGAAGATTGTAAATGGCGATCATATGACTCCGTGCAGGATAGTGCAACTATCATAAATGCATGCCAGTTGCCAAGCGCCTGAATTCTGATCACATGACAGTGGGGATGCTGCAACAGTCATAAGTGTGAAAACCAGCCATAAATCACTGGCATTGTAACTTCAGTCACTAAATGAATGGTTCTGGTTTCCATCATTTTGAGTTGACATTTTATTCAGTTTCATTGCTTGTACCTGTAGACTCTTACCATTCCATGACTTAGAATAAAAGATCTTGTTCACGTTTCAGTTTTTTTAAATACCAATTTATCATTTGAACTGAAAGTAAATTATTAAAAGGCATAGATCTAAGCAAATTATAGTTTACGTCATCAGATGCATCTGATGAAGGGAGCTGTAGCGCAAAAAAGGTTATGCATTTTAACAAAATATATTAGTCTGAAATAACAATAGTACTTAGACTTATATACCACAGTGGTTTATAGCCCTTTCTAAGCAGTTTACAGAGTCAGCACATTGCCCACAACAATCTGGGTCCTTGGAAGGATGGAACACTGAGTCAGTGTTGAGCTGGTGAGAATCAAACTGCTGAATAGCTGGCAGACAGCAAAATTAGCCTGCAGTACTGCATTCTAACCACAGAGCCTCCATGGCTTCAGGTGTTTCCGTATTTTTGGATTACCATAAATTAGCATGACTCTCTCATAATTTGACATTTGTGTATGTGTGCATGGACATGAATTTGAAAGCAATGCTAGAAAATCTACATTAGTGTTCATCCTTTTTTTGATACTAATTTTGATGCTTTTTTATTTTTGTCCCACTTTTTTTTTCTTTTTGAGTAGATAATGATAGAAACTTATAGTCCCTTTAGAGAGCTACCTCAAATATATCAATGTATCACAATGTAACGGTCTGGGCAATTTGTACCCAATGGTCTCTTCATTATTTATGTGTCTCTTAAAAGTACATTTTTGGAGCCTATAATTCACGTTATATATCCTTCCATAATTTTTACTTGCATGGCTACCAT
This sequence comes from Stegonotus admiraltiensis, assembly GCA_032468215.1. NCBI lineage: Eukaryota > Metazoa > Chordata > Lepidosauria > Squamata > Colubridae > Stegonotus > Stegonotus admiraltiensis. The sequence goes on along the minus strand of JANHZT010004679.1, from coordinate 61,167 downwards.
TTAGATTATTTATGTCCTTGTGCTCAAGGTACTCACTGAAATTTTAGAGATGACATCATGAACAAATAATTCTTATAATAAACTATAGGTAGAGGAGTGAGCTGCTTCCACTGCACTGATTATAGAAATGGTATACAATGAAATGAATCAAAATAGACAGAAATCAACTAATTTGTGTCCTACAATCTACCCAAGTTAATTCGTATTTCTGTCTTTATCCAGTTACATATTTTTGTAGTCAGATGTTATGGACTCTTCATATGCATGGATATTTTGTTTATTTTTTACTTTATTAAAAACTAATTACAACAATCTTGAAAAACTTAAGAAAATTATAGCTCTGTTTAGGATCATGTTCTGCTTAACCTTGATGTGTTCCATGAGATTTGTAATAAGACTAGTTAATTGAATGTTCATGTTTTCTAAATTCTATTCCAGTATTCTGAAAATCATATTTGTATGTGATATTGTATGTGGTTATAAGTCCTATTTAATTCTATTTAGGAATTGTGGAACCTTTTCCTTATTTTTAATAGTTTCCACAAAGAGAGGTCTACAAGTGATTGATTTCCATATCCTTGGTTTTTCAAATTATTCCTGTATATACATAGTCTTGAGTCTTCTTTTTCTCTCCCCCCCACCATTTTAAAAGTATTTTTTCATTTATTGTGGCAGGCATTGAAATGCACATTCTGCTTAAAAGAACACACTGGTATATTAAAGGCAGATGTGTTCCTTTACACATTATTTTGCCCAGTAGTTTCCATACCTTGCTGGCTCTTCTCTCTCATTTTCATCCGACCCTCCTAGTTAGCAGAAGATGAATTGAATAATTTATTTGACCCATCAATAGAATATAAATACCTGCCTTGGACCCTGACAAAATGGCAGCTTCAAGTCCAGATAGGTTGTTCAGTGTTAGAAAAGTAGGGCAATTCAAGGTTCTGAATTCAGAAGGCTCTCAAAGATATGTATAATTCTTTGGTGTCAACAATATCAATGAAATGGCTGTGAAATGGAATTTTGGAGCCCAAGACTGTTTTTAAAATTCCTATCATTTAATGATATTTAATTTATATATTTATTTAATTTATATCCCACCTTTATTATTTTTATAAACAACTCTAGGCAGCAAACGTATCTAATGCTCCTACTTCGTCCTATTTTCCTCACCAACACCAGCACCACAACCCTGTGTGTTGGGCTGAGGGAGAGTGATTGGCCCAAGGTCGCCCAACTAGGAAAGGCTTAACTTGAACTCACAGTCTTCCATTTTCTAATCTGGTGTCTTTAACCACTAGACCAAATTTATACAGTTTTAATTACTTGCTAATGATAAAACTTCCAGTTATATATCAGTGTCCTTCGAGTACTAGATATTCACACTGTTCATCAGTATTTTCTTTCTCTTGCCAAAAGTTGTAAAATAGCACTAGACATGTTTTTAGAGTCTCTGCAATACATGGGAGAATGATGGAAAAACTTTCTCTGCTTGCCATTGTAGAACTTCCTTACAGAAAATCTGTTTCACATTAAGTGAAATTGTAGAAGGCCCAAGCATGTTCCAAGAAAGCTAGATGTCAAATACGCGCTCCTAAGTAAGAACTAGAAAAATACTAAACATAGCATAATAGCTACAATATGACTGAACATGTGCTATACACTTCTATTATAGAAATGGCATAGCTACATATAATATTTTAAGAGTAACAGGAGTGATTGCTTGCAATAGAAGTTCATAAGGCTTGAAGGCTATTAGGCTGGTGATACATCAAATTATAACTGAATAGCAGCAGCGTCATACTGTATGCATGGAAAAACACTTTTTTTTGGAAATAATGGTGCATGTCTAGGTGTGCTTATTTTAAATAACAGAACATGGTTGGATGTCTTTTATTCCAACCCCTTGCTCAAACAGAAACCCTATAACATTTCAGACAAATAGTTGTCCAATCTCTTCTTAAAAACCTCCAGTGTTGGAGCATCCTTGACTTCTGGAGGGAACTCATTTGACTGATTAATTGTTCTGTCAGGAAATTTCTCCTTAGTTCTATAGGCTGGTTTTCTTCTTGATTAGTTTCTATCCATTGCTTCTTGTCCTGCCTTCTGGTGCTTTGGAGAATAGGTTGACCCGCTCTTCTTTGTGCCATGTCACCTCTAGTCCTTCTTTTAATTAAACTTGACATATCCAGTTCCAGCAACCAATCTTTATATGCTTTAGCCTCCAGTCTCCTAATCATCTTTGTTTCTCTTCTCTGCACTCTTTTTAGAGTGTCAACATCTTTTTTATATATTGTGGTGACCAAAACTGGATGTGTGGTCTAAGTGTGGTCTTACCAAGGCATTATAAGAGTGGTTTAAGTGTGGTCTTACCAAGGCATTATAAAGTGGTACTAACACTTCACATGAGCTTGATTTGATTCCTCTGTTAATGCAGCCGAGGACTGTGTTGGGCTTTTTGGCAACTGCAGCCTACTGCTGGCTCATATTTAAGGATTGTCCATTAGGACTCCAAGATCCCTCTCACAGTTACTACTATTGAGCCAGGTACCACCTATTCTATACTTATGCATTTGCTTTTTCTTGCCTAACTGTAGAACCTTCCTTTTGTCACCCTTAGATAGAGCCTAATGTTCAAGTTTGTATCTTGAACCTATCTTCTGGGGTGTTAGTTATTCCTGCTAGCTTAGTGACATCTGCAAATTTGATGAGTTTTGCTTCTGTCCACTCATCTAAACCCTTAATGAATATTTTGAATAATACTAGGCCTAAGACAAAGCCTTGGAGTACACCACTGCATACATCCCTCCGAATGTGGTTGTTCAGCCAATTAAGAATCCATCTGGTGGTTATGCTATCTATCCCATATTTTTCTATTGTATCAAGTAGTAGGTTGTGGACTACTTTATCAAATGCCTTATTGAAGTCCAAGTAAATTATATGCACATCATTTCTGTGGTCCACTAATTTTGCCCCATTGTAGAAGAATGCAGTAAGATTTGTCTGGCACAATCTGTTTTTGACAAACCCCTATTGGCTTATGGTTATGACTTTGTTTGCCTCTAAGTGCTTGTAAATTTAATGCTTATCTTTTCCATAATCTGGTAGAATTTTTCAAATTTTTGATGTGGTGATTGTCATTCATGGCTTTGAATGAGCTACACCATACCAAATATGAAAAAATAAAAGATTTGCCTCAATAGAGCACAGTTCTATATCCAATTTATTTAAAAAATTCTTATTCACTTAAAATTATGAATTTAGTGGTCCCTGAGGTCCAAAAGGTTGGCGATCCCTGCACTAAAGCAAATGCTAGCAAATGCTACCACTGCTTTCAAAAACGTTTGATACATCTCATCTGATTTGCATATAAATGGGAGATCACCAAAAAATCTCAAGGCTACAGATTAGACTGAAAATTCAGAAAAACATCTCAAAAGAGGACAACAGCAAACCAATTCTGTTGTCCACGAACCAGTAGTAAAAAAAGTTGGATTTCACCACTGATTTAGTGCAATATAAAAATGCAAATAATCTTTCTGCAGACCACCAAAATTTTCTCATGAACCACCAGTTGGTGACTGCTGCTTTAGTGGAATATGTACTGTATTGTTATTCCAACCCAGTTAGTGAAGCAAGAGCTCAGACCAAGAAAAAAAATGATGAAGCTACACAACTCTATCAAACAATAAAAACAGCAGTAAGGGCATATCCATCTTGATCTCCAGCAACATAGGCATATTTCTCCTTCATTACTCTTTTCCTTAAAATTAGAGAAGCAGGTTCCCTGGAAATGGAGATAGAAGAATGTGTGTATACTATATTAGAGAGCCAATTAGATATAGTGATTAACGCATTATTGTTTGGCTGTACACCACCCTGAGTCCTTCGGGAGAAGGGCGGTATAAAAGTTTAATTAATTAATTAATTAATTAATTAAATTAAATTATTCTTGAATCTAGAAAATGTGAGTTCTAATTCATCATAGGACATTTCTTTTTGCAAACACATTTATCTAAGCTTGTTTGTCTTCCTATATTGTAAGTATTCTTAGTAGGAGGATTCTTATTATGCCACGACAAGGATTTTTTTCCAACTAGATGCAAGGCTGTGACCTTCCGCTGTTTTGTTTGTTTTGTGAAATTATTCCCCCCCACTTCTCCCCCAATAATCATACTTTCTACTGTAGGTCAGTTGCAGTGCAGAAGGTGTTTGCATCTTTTGGGAATAGACAGTCATGTTTCAATCAGAAAGCTACAGAGTCTTTTAGCTTTCTAGTCACAATTACTATTATCATAATATCCTATTTTTAATCACCAGTATGTTGCTTCTTTTTAGTTTTCAAAATAGCTGTATTGGAGTCCTTTTATTAACTTTCTGTTCAAGTGCCATTAAAGCTGAGGAATGGGTTAGAAAGTTTTCTGTAGATCTGAATAAATGTGGAGGCTCATTCTGATATGTCAGTTCAGCCTGTCCCACATTAGCCTTGGCTTGTTTTGAGAACTTTATACTGTATATTTTCATGAGTATTGGAATGCATGCAGGAGAGAAAAAGAGGTCACTAAATGTCAGTGAAACAAATGATAGCTAAAGCAAACAGAAATGACTATTCCAATAGATATTAAGAGCAATGGGCTTATCAAATATCAAGCATTCTTGAGTTTCCAGAGTTAAAAATGGAATGTGTGCAGCACATACCAAATAGCAAGACCACTAATGCTAAAAAGAATAACATATGACGTTTGATGGACAAATTATTTCAACAGAGTTGTTTGAAATCTACATTGATTTTTTCTTTTTTTTGAATAAATTTATTGAATAAAATTTTAACAAAGTAAAAGCTATAAAAAGAAATTAAAAGAATTGTAGACGATAAGAAATTTGTAAAGAAGTGGTTTCTGATCTTCTTAAAGCAGTTATAGATTCAAGGACTCTACATTAATTTTCCAGTCTAGCCTCTTCCTCCCTTGCTTCCCCCATTTATATACACTTTCATGTGTGTGTGTCTTTGTGTGTGTGTGTGTATACATACGTACGTACGTACATACATATTGGAAGATCTTATATTTGTTATTCTAGGTACTCCATGGATACCCTGAATCTAGTGCTTGAAGATATTTACCTGGTTTTTAAACAGCAAATCATCTGTGAGCCAAGTCCACTATGTCCTATTTTTTTGTGCTTGTAGATGCCCATGATGTTTGCATGAATATATTGGGATTCTTTAGGGTTACTATTCACAGACATTTTAGCTGTATTTACCCTGTATTCCTGTACAGCTAATCCTCACTTATCAAGGATAACTGGGACCAAGAATTCCATCAGTAAGCGATGCAGTCATCAGACATGTTACCTGACTGCAACAATAGTCCCAATTGCTATTGTTAGGGGAATCCTGCACAATTGAAGTGCCCTGGGTCACATGATCACCATTTGCAACTTCTTGCCAGCTTCTTCATTGCTTTTGCTTGCCAGAAGTTGGTAGTGAAGTTTGCAAATGGTGGTCACATTACTTCAGAATGCTGCAACAGTATAATTGCAAGCTAGTTGCCAAGTGCCCAAACCATGATCATGTGACCTAGGGTATGCTCCTACAGCCATATCTACAAGGAATATTAAGATTCTTAAGTCCACTTTATTCAGCATTGTCGTAACTTTATTTGCTGAACAGGTGGACATTAAGCGAGGACTAACTATATTGTGTTTGGTTGTAAAAGTATCTCATCAAAAAATACAGTTCTGTATATCCAAAAACACATTTAACATTATAAAAAGGATAAGAATAAAGACACTAAGCTTTCACCGCCCTGAGTCCCCTCGGGGAGAAGGGCGGTATATAAATATAAACAAATAAATAAATAAGTGAAGCTTTAGCTAAATCTCTGTGTAACAACAGTGACTGTGTTCATATTTCTGGCAAGAAGTATTTGCTCAATCCATTGTAGTTTGTTTGGTTCTTTTTGCCTTAGTGCAAAATGTAAACCCTTTTCAAGGGACATTTAGTTGGCCTCTGCATTGTTTTATTTCAAAAAACAATTGAAGATCTGCCTTTTTATGCAGACAATCTGATCCAAGATTGTTGTATATTTTTTCTGATTTTTAAAATAAGCTTTTAAGTGTTTCATTGTTTTTGTTTTGATTATTTTGTTATTCCATCTTCCTCCTTTATAGACTGTTCAGCTTTCCTCTAGAGAAAAAAATGTTATGGAAAATAGATAAGTCCAGGCATTGAAGTTTATGAGTGAATCAGGCAACTGTAAAAATAAAGTGCAGCTTAGCTCCATATGCGACATCCCTTCTCCCCACACCCATTAGGCTTAAAATCTATACAGGTTTAGGAATTGAAAAAAGAACCTACATGTACATCTAGGACACACCCAAGCTCTTAACTATGGATAATCCTAAAAAGATGAGAATTCACTTTATAGAGGGCATTTTGTTCTCATGCACAAAATAGGCTCTTATTTGAGATAACATTGGAAATAACTAGAAAATTAGCAAATATGTAAATTTAGAGGTTGCTAGATTTGAATGATATTAGTTTTCATATATTAAACCTGAGCAGGATTTGCCTTATTCATTTTTAGCTACTTCAATCAGGCAAATACAAGTGGCTTACAAGTATCATGGTTAAACAATTAACCATAACTTAATGAATTACAAGTTCTATAAATAGCTTCTTGTACATCAAAATACTTATTTATCACAGCCTTAATCCTTAATGCCTGCTTGAAAAGTGACGTTTTTAACTTTAAACAATATAATACAATTTAATTAAATCTGTACCTATTTAGTCACCAACTTTGCTATTTTATTTATTGTTAAACACATCTATATGGCCACCCAATTTATACACAGGTGACTCTGGGCAGCTTACAATGTTAAAGCCACAATATAAAACCATACCACCATTCCCCACCCCCACCCCTGTTGTTGAAAGGCTAGTTCTAAAGAATAGAGTAAGAATCTATTCAGCATTTCTATTCCTATCCATAGAAATTTCTGCTTCATTATGATCTTTGTGCATGAGCCTTATGTGCACAGTTGTACTCCCATCTAGAACTTCTAGAATCCAAGAATTGCTCACACTCCTGGTCAGTTTGTTCACCTTCAACCATCACAGCTATAGCCTGTTTGTCATTGTTTGGCTTCATTAAAATTCTTTACTCTTCTGAAAGTTTAAAATCTTTTTGTAACATTTCTTCAGATCTCTTTAGAATTGTTAATTGGGACACTTTGTTCTCTTGTTCCAAGTAGCAAGCATTGTCACTTGGAAGACCCTGAGGTACCTATTTCTCAAATGCCCCTTAAGATATGCTGAACTTTTTTTTGTTTTGTTTTGTTTTTGACTGAAGGTCACAAAATAAATTCTTGTAAGATTCATCATACATTTACTAAAGAGGTAAATCACCTCATTCATCACCATATTCCTTGCCATTTGTACGCTTTAACAACTTTTAAAGGTGGCAGACCCTGAGGTTTTTGTAGCTGTCTCCCCTTCTTCCTCTCATATTTCCAGATTATCTGCTAGATATACAAACTAGGTTGCAAGAGTTAAGGCTATAACTTTTTATAAAGAACTATGGGTTTAACTGCAAATGCTACAAAGACCAATACAAATCTTATATTCTAGCTTGAAATAGATTAACTTTATACACTTTAAGTTTCTTCACACAGCACTTCCACAAGGATATATTCAACAGCTTTTTATTAGGTTCAAGAAATTGATGATGGTATGTGGCACCTGCTTTCTTCTGAAGACAAAGACTTCTATTGAGACAAACAACTGGATCACATTTTTTAACCAAATACTTGCTTGCATGCTATCATGGCAAGATCCTATTTTATTCTTCAATTTAATTTTGACTATATTTTTTCTCATAAGACTGGCATTCAACCATAAAACTGTAGTTAAACTGACTACTTAAGGTTGTTGAAAAAAATCCCATTTTATGTTCTAAAACATAATGGGGTACATATATGATAGTGTTAAATACATGATAGTGTGCAAAATGTTTTTAGAATGAATGGGAGGAATTAGAAGGACATTTTCTTTAGTTAGGAGCAACTATGTTAAATTATAAATTCTCTTTCTTTCCAAGATTTTTGGAGCTCAAATCTTCAGGATTCGAGCTTGGTTTCTACGCTCACTTGAAGGAGTTCAGCTTCCTCCATGCATGGAAAGGAACTACTTTGGCAGGGTGCCAGAATGGAGCTCATTTCTGCACTTCCCCAAAAGAGTTCAGGTCTCCTCAGCAGGCAGTTCTTTCAGCCAGCCCCAAGATAAGAGGGAGTTGTTTTGGCAGGCAGTGATAGCTTGCAACCTTCCCTGCCGGCTTCCCCATTGCCTTTCTGGGGAAGCTGACAGAGAAAATTGCAAATGGTTATGATATTAAACATATTTGTTACATCTGCAAGAGTTTTCTAAGGATGAGTGCTAGGCCGGAAGTCTTTTCTTTGACATAGCTTTCTGCAAACATTTTTTCCATTAAAATTGGAAGATGCAGATTTAATTCCTCAGTGATAAACAAACTGCCAGAATATAAATATTACAACAGAGATAAAAATGTGACAGAACTACACAAATTCTACAGTTATAGCAGCTGAAAATTATATATTGAACTTTTCGGATGCTTTAGACTTTTTTATTTTTTTGCTCCTGTGCAAATCATGTCCACATATGAGTCAAAGCTTAATTTTTTTAAAGGGATAGAAATGCTAACTGAAGGAGTTGTTTCATGCTGCAGACTTTGTCCACCATTTAAACTAGAATTACTACCGGTTACAGCTTTTTCCATTTGTAGCCAGTCCTTGATTACAATTTGAGCCCATAAGTCTTTGGAATCGTAAGTCAAATCACTACATGCAGGACTTGATTGTATGACTGATTTTATACATCATTAAGCAAGTTACTATAGTTGTTAAGCAAATCACATGTCATGTTCAATTATAGCTTATTCAATGGGCATTTCTGATGGAAAACAGCAAAAATAATCTTGATTATGTGACCACAGAATGCTGCAACTGGTTTGAGTCTGTTATAACTTCAAACACAGTCATTAAGCAAGTGGTCATAAGTTGAGAACTACCTGTAGTGAAGAGTCCTTCTTATGCTGAAAATTTTCCCCTATTTTAGGGGGACTTGTACGTATTTACTATGGATACCAACAGATGCTTTTTTACAAGTTGCTGCTTTTATAGCTACAATGTTTTAGACCAGGTGTGTTAAACTGGTGGCCTGCAAGCCGGATGCATCACACACAGGCCATGCCCACCGCAGCTCCGCGAAGGGGAAAAAATGTCCCTAAACATCATGTGACACCACAAGTTTGACATCCGTGTTTTAGACTGTTTTAAGTGCTTCATATATTCTTTCTTGAAATTCTTATAGAAACCCTGTGTGATAGGAAAGTATTCCTGGTTATCAACCATTCAGACTGCTAAAATCCTAGAGTGAGATTAAAATCTTGCTGGTCATGACAAAAAAGCTTTCTATTAGCTGCAAAGAGGTGTGGAAAAAACATCAAGATATTTTATTGAATTCAGTTGATTGCACCAAATTAGGATGAGGGAAGGAGTAGGTGGAACAGTATGGTTCCTTCTCCTTTTCTTATATATGCTACTTCTGTTCAATAACATTGTTTCATTGAAGTAATGGTTTTCAAATGCTTTCAGGATCATTTTGAGAAAGGAAGAAAGTAAGCCAGAATCTATTAGCTTGGGTTTTCCAACCCAGTTTTTAATTCTGCTGCCAATTTCTTAGGGCCAACAATTGATATGTAATTAGAGACTACTTTTAATTACTCATCATAAAGATGTGGGGCTTTGAGCTCAGTTTTTAAAAGAGGTTTGATTTTTCATACCTGCTTTTTCTTTTGAATTATTGAAGGCACTGACAGCAACAGTTTGAAGAAAGTTGCAGTGGTGGAGAAGCATATTTAGACGAGAATAATAGGTTTCCCTTTTAAAGGCCTTAGTATGCTTAATCACAAATCACTAAAAGCTTCCATCTTTAATATGTTGCTTGGCTAATAGGGCATCACTATATATGACATGTTGGAAGACCAAAACACCCTCAGTAATCTGTCCAACTAACTCAACTGTGTACAGGCCGTGTCTGAATCACTCCTGAATGTTATTAAGGGAAGGCACTTATACCAAAGCCAGGTCTCTAAACATCGGGATTGTAGTTTGACATAATTAGCTGACTGACATTAGGACCAATTGATGTGATTCACAATAACTACTTTATAAAGTTAGGCTAGTTTTAAGAGCCTTTGCCAACATAGCACTTAAAAAATAAATAATTCAAGGAAGAGAGCTTTCAAATGGGACATCCTCATTTGAAAAATATCTTGAATAATAGAAGCAACTTTTTACTTCAAATGTCTCCTTGAAGTGGTGTTCCATTTCTGGTAATGTCTTGGACCCACCTATGTAGATATATTGTCGTTTCATGGAAGTGATTTGGCCTTATGGGACATTTTTCAACTTTCCCTTCTAACCAATTGTGCTGGCTCTTCTTTCACCCATGTACTTCCCTAGCCTGATTGTGATTAGTTTCCGAGCCCACTATCTTTTGAATAATGGAGGAAGCTGTTTTTTTCTCTTTATCCTTAAAATGACAGTGTGTTTGTCTTTTAAGGCTGTTCGTACTCAGAACTATATTTATATTGCTGATAAATGCAAGTGAAACTGGACATCCGTTTTGATCAAATGAGAAAGAAGCGGAGCTTTGGCCTCCATCAACCTTTCTGTATTAATAATATTTCCTTTTTTATCTGCCAGTTTCTTTTTTAGAGATGTTTGGGGTTTCTGCTTCTACTGCTGAACAGTCCCATACAGGAGTACGTATACACCTGAAATATGTGGATCTGTTTATTCAGTGTATTAGTACCAATAAGCATTACTGCCTATAAAATTCTTTTTCTATGTTGTATCATTTGTGAAACCATATAAGTGTAACTTACTAGGCAAGAAGAAGAAATTAAGTTTCCTGTTGGGAAATTCACACGTGGCACTTTCTGTATGTTGGCTCAACAATAAATGTCATTTATTTCAATGTAACTGACTGCCTTAAAACTGCTTTGTCTGAACATACTATCATAAATTGTGACTGATATATTTGAAGAATGCCCTAGAATGTGGTCTTAATGCTGTTACCAAAATCAAAGTGTTTAATCATGTGATTAAATATAGATAGCAGGGAGGACCATTTTGGTTGCTTCCTGATAGGCTTCTGTTCCTACAACCCAAACCTGCATAGCCTGTGGCAAAGAATTATGGGAGTTATCTTTCAATATTCAGATGACACCATGTTTCCTGTCTCTAGTATAAAGGATGGTGAGTTTCCCTTAAACATTTTTGTTTTGTAGAAAACCTACTTCTTGTTTCCCTTCCCTCCAAATATGGATGGGACCAGGACACTAATGAGAAACATCTGGAATAAAGCAATTGCCAGATGTTGAAGGAAAACGGATTATTCTTTTTCAAGTTGTGAAGATGTTTGTCCTACTTTATTCCTCTTCTCTATTGCAATAGATCACATGAATAATTTATCAAAGATTCTTTGCGTGTTACCTGAAATGATAATTCTGCTGGCTTCCTGCTCAGTGATATTTTATCCTTTGTCGTCTCATAGCCTCTGCTTGAATATTTGTGAGGTCTCATTCCCTAGAGGAGAGGCTGACTTTTGCTTTAATTTCCTCCATGCTTTAAAGGAAAACTTCAAAAATGAACACTGCTATTAAGCCAACAGTAGTTCTCCCCTGCTTCCTCCTCACCCCACCCCACCCCCCAAAAAAAAAAAGTTATGGAAAGCCAGGAGCATAAAGAAGTCTCTTCTTCTTAAGTTTCAATACTCTGCCTTTACACATTTTAAACAACGGAATTGCCACATATAGCAGTATTCTGTAACTAGAGTTTCAAGCAAATTGAAAGACAGCTACATCTGCTGTTCAGTTACAAACAGAAGACATTTAATTTGCCTTTTAAAACCAGCCTCAACAGTGATGCAATTCAGCTGAAGTAGATTTACAGTGCTTTTTTCCCTCTACAAATCAATACAGCTTGGAGAGGCTGTCATGGGAACTGGGTGACTCAGAGCCAGCTGTGTTCAAATATAAACTTCTGTACCACAAACTCAAGGTAATGACTCTTTGCTCTTGTTTTTTAGTCAGCACTTTAGTTGTGAGACATTGCAGAGTAAGTTTTAATTGACTACTTAGTTTCCATAAGAAACTGACTGAAACTTTGTTCTGGCAACATCAGCAAGTTAAAACTATTCTTCCTAAAGCATTACAGCTTTGAAACAACCAGGAGGTATGCTGTGGAAAAGGGTAGTAGTATTGGAAGAGAATGAATATTGCTTTACTTCTATAAATGTAGGTAAATTTTCATGAATACTGGAACTGTTGCTCAAAAGAATTTTATTTCATTAATATATAGAAAGCTATCTGTAGATACAACACACTACATAGGCATGTTCAGTAGCAGCATAAACAACTTTGTTATGCGGTTACTTTACTAGTGGCAAATAGGATTGTTGTTTTGTGATAATTCTAGGACCTATGATGGTGAACCTATGGCACGCATGCCACAGGTGGCACATAGAGCCATATCTGTGGGCACACGAGCGTTGCCCTAGCTCAGCTCCAACATGCATGCGTGTGCCAGCCAGCTGATTTTTGGGCCTTCTGGGAAGTTGGGAAACGGGCCATTTCCAGCCTCCAGAGGGCCTCTGGGGGGGAGCCTGTTTTCGCCCTCCCCAGGCTCCAAGAAAGGCTCTGGAGCCTGGAGAGAGCGAAAAGCAGGCCTACCGGTGTTGTGGCCCATCAGCGGCCTGCACGGATTGTAGCTGATTCCGACAACGAAGAGGCTGGTGTGGTGCTGCACCAGCAGCTTGTGCAGCTGGCGCTCGAGTCAGACAGTGAGGAGGCTGGAGAAGATGTGGTGCCAGAGGCAGGGATTCAGCCAGGCCTTCAGAAGCTCCAGAAGCTCCTTTAAGTGAAGAGGATGAAGAGGAGGAGCCTCTTCTCAATGTACAGGCATGCAGAGCTGCCAAAAGGCAGAAGTGACTCCTCAGAAGGAGGTCTCCTCGAGAGTAAGGCTTGGGACTAATTGGCCACTCCCTTAGCCTATTTAAGAAAGAATGCCTCTTGCAACAAGCTGTAGAGAACAACTTTAGTTCACTCTCTTTCGTGTCTGCAAAACTGCTTCTGGGCTTTCTGCCAA
>JANHZT010004679.1:10254-26401 GCA_032468215.1 Stegonotus admiraltiensis | reverse complement strand
AGCCAGTAACTAGGTGTAGATTTTATGCACCCAGTAATTAGCCTCATCGTATGGTTAAGTTGAACATCAATAAGTCCCGTGTGCGAGCTGTTTATCCATACAGGTGTGCAGTATTCCGCTGCAGAGTAGCAAAGCCCGAGAACTGCACATCAAAGAGTTGGAGCTGAAGGTCCCCAAGTTGTTCCACATAGTTTTTGTAGAATGTTATTTCTGCTGTTAACCTTGGTAGCCATATTCTGAATATGTTTTTTAAAAGACAGAGTCCTGTCTAATGTGACCCCCAGGTATTTTGGTGTTGCCTCATATGGGAGCAGTTTGTTGTTTAGGTTTAAACTACCTAAACCATCTTACTAACTTAACAACTGCAGCAGTTCACTTCACAACTGTGGCAATAAAGGTCATAAAATGAGGCAAAGCTCACTTAACAACTATCTCACTTAGCAATAGAAAATTTGGGCTCAATTGTGGTTGTAAGTCGAGGATTACCTCTATTTATAATCAACTTGAAATTCTGATATACTGATTGAAGCTGAATATTCACCGGTTGTCTTCCCCAAGGATGGATGTCGACTCTGGAAATGCTGCCTTCTTGCGTCAGTATATATACTCCAAAAATATTTTTTGTTAAATGCATTTTATATCATTTATACCCAATTAAGAAACTGGAAGTTTTATATTATTTTCTCTCCCTTTCTTTCTTTTTTCTTTTGTTATCCTGAATCTAAAGTATGTCAGGCAACTTTTATAATGAAGTTGCTGTCCCAATCACCTAATAATTTATTTCAGGCAGCAAGGCCATGTTGGGTATGTAACTATGGGTTTCATTTGCATTTAAAATGCAGTCATATATTTTTTTCATTCTTACAAAACCAAGTCAGTAATTATAACCAAAGATGCTTGGAATTTTATTTTAATGGAAGTTCTGAACTGACAAATATTGTATACTAAGTGCTTCTGCTTTAGTTTCACTTAAAAAGAATAACATCCTGATCCTCTTGTAAAAATGAAGTGCTTTACTAGTGAAATTTGTTAGGACCACAGTATCTGCCATCATCAGTCATATTGACCATTGCATATTTTTTTATTTAAATGCAGAGACACAGACAACACCACACCCCGGCCATTTCAGCATACTGTATCCAGTTCCCCACAAGAGAGATTGAGATGAGGTGAGATGGACAGCATATAAATGTAATAAATAAAAAAGGAGGCAGACCCATCTTAACTTTTCCCAGTTATTTTCCATTGCCTTTGCCTCTCCCTTCTACTGCAGTCGTAGATTTTCAATCATCAATAGACACATAGAGATAAATCACATTTACACACTATTCAACAAAGATATAATAGAAAAGCTAAGAAGGAAACCAAAACAGGCGAACACATCAATCAATAGTCAGATAAACAGGTATTGACACCAGACAAACAATCAAGCAGAACATCACACACCAAAACACTGACAGGGCAAGCCACTTAATATAAACAGGGAGCAAACCCCAAACTCAACAGCACTGTCAGTCAATAAAAAAATCTGCAAGCGAACAATTGTCAGGAAGACTAGATCCACACATGAAGGTTCAATTAAATGGATCAATGTCAGGCACAAATGACATTGAAAAGAGTTCAGTTAAAAGCACTAAGAGTTTATTCTTGCTATCTATACATAAGAATCTAAGTACTTAATGGTCCAAGGTAAAATGATGCTAGGGAAAGGGTCAGTGGAATTCACAGGAAGGGGGCTGTTTTTGGGTCTTTTGTGGCTCGCAATGATTCCAGACAGGTGATGGGTTTAACCTTACCCTCCAGCTCGGCCTGCTCATTTCCTACACTTACTGCTAAAAACCAGTGCACAAGAATCTTCTCAACTAATGGTCAGAACCTGATTAGAATTAGATAAGGATTAGATTAGAACCTGATTAGAATTAGAATTGCACTTGGGGGGGGGAGGAGTTGGACATACCATATTTTTCAGAGTATAAGACGCACCTTCACCCCCCACTAAAAGAGGCTGAAAATTTGGGTGTATCTTATACTCCAAATGTAGTTTTTTCAAAGCTTTCTTTCAGTCCTAACGAGGCACTAGCCAAGGGAAGAGATCCCCCCCCTTTGCCTGCTTTTCTCATTGCTGCTTCCTCTCAGCTGTGCCTTAGAAGCTGTTTTTTTATCCCCAAGCAGGGGATAAAAAAACCAGCAAACTAATGTGCTGAAGCTGACCAGACTAAGGACGCCAGATGAATACCCAACAGGCAGATTTTTTTCCCCCTATTTTCCTCCCCAAAAACTAAGCTGCGTCTTATACTCTGGTGCGTTTTATACTCCGAAAAATATAGTAGTTTGCTTGTGGCTACATATTCTAGACTGATTCCCCCTTTTCACTCTGCCCCAGGTTCTGCCATTCATTTTCTTGTAACAGAGAACACCAAGGATTCCACAGTTGTGAAATGTTCCGTACTGAAGAAAATGATATTTTGATTTAAATGTTTACAGCATCAGTTTCTCAGCTGGGAAAGGGACTGAGGCTGTATAGTACAGTCTTTCCTTTGTGAAACTTCAAGGTTTTCAGTCAATTAGAATGATATAATGTTAGTCCTTTATGGATGCAAGGTATTTCCTTGTTTCATTATGCACAGTAAGGCTTGTGATCAAGGAAAAGTAGTGGAAGGGGGAAGTATACAGGCTTTACAGCACATTTAATGTTCCATTCTTTACACATGTGAAATTTAAATAAAGAATGAAGACTCATACAGTTACTCAAGAACTATCAACATCAATTTATTTCTTTGTTGGTAAATATAAATTTAGCAATTTGGAGTTACTAAATTTCTTGCGTTCTTCATTGCAGTTCAGTAATTCATAGAAATGACAATTAGAATAGCTAAGGGTACTTTAGCGCAGCACAGTTTCCATTCCCTAATCTTGCAAGGCATTCTGAAGTGTCTTTGTCTTCTGCTCATTTCAGACTATTGAGCACAGATAGAAAACACAATTAGCCAATCTGTGCTCCCTCTGGTGGACCCATAGGAGAGTGCACAATGTATTCGATCCTTTAGTAAAACTTGTTTAAAAGAGAGAAGACAATCAGTGAAATCAGCTGTATGTTTTAGCACTGAATAGTTTAATCTTTAGTAATGTTTCAACATCTCACAGATTTGTGACATTGTATAAACATAGATTATGCAGTCCACCATTTTATTGCAAAAGTTAGATAAATATTTGAAAAGCAGTTCAGTTGAAGATTGGGAATTTAGAAAACAAGGCACAGATTTTCTATTCCCAATATCTTGCAATACAGTTTGAAATTACCAATGTTTGTTGTTGCATTTATCAGTCTGAGATCTCCATGAGTTAATTCTGTTCTCCCACCAGCTGACTATTATGCAAATTCAAACTCAGTTTGAGGTTTAAGTCCTATCACCTTCGTCCCATAGCAAGGAAAAATGAATTATTAATACCCTTATTGCATTCAAATTTCACTATATGCTATGTGCATTTTGGATATGGACACGCACCTCGACTTACAACAGTTCATTTAGTGACATTTCAAAGTTACAATGGCACTGAAAAAAGTGACTTATGATGATTTTTTACTCTTATGACCATTGCAGCATCCCCATGGTCACATGATCTACATTTGGATGCTTGACAACTGGTTCATATTTATCATGGTTGCAATGTCCTGGAGTTATGTGATCATTTTTTGCAACCTTCTGACAAGCAAAGTCAATGGGGAAGCCAGATTCACTTAATAAGTATTAAATTAATGTTACTAATTTAACAACCGTAGTGATTCGCTCAACAAATGTGGCAAGAAAAGTCATAAAAGGGGGGCAAACTCACTTAACAAATTTCTCACTTAGCAACATAAATTCTTGGCTCAATTGTGGTTATAAATTGAGGACCTGTATATATGTGTGTGTGTGTGTGTGTGTGTGTGTGTGTGTACGTGTACGTGTACGTGTAAGCATGTATTTCAGATGAACTGGCACAGAAACAAAAAATCCCCCACTGTTTTAGTGTTGAAAAAAAGAGAAGGATCTGGGATATAGACAAGTGTGGGGCCAATCTAGGAATAATGCAATGAATGTGGGTAGTGTGGTGCCTTTACTATTTATTTAGATGATGGAAATTGGTTTTATATAAATATAGCACAACAGCATAGGTTTTTTCAAGTGTCAATTACAGGTTTGAATGTATTTCACCATAAACATCTTGGTATTTTAAGACAAAAAGAGAAAGTAATTGAGTTATTTTAATGCCTTCTTCCAAGCTAGAAGTCACTCTTTTTCAGCCTAGGAACGAGGTAGTGGCAAACCACTTCCGAAAAACTTTTCTTTGCGAACTGCAGTCCAGGCAGTTCAGTAGGAGTCAATGCTGATTGAAGGTACAAAAACAGAACAACACTGTATATTTGAAAGTGCTTTGCTTTGGGCTAAAACAGTCGTCATGATGTCCTCAGGACTGAATAAATGAAACTGAAAGAAAATACACATGATTGACTATGAAACAATTTATTTGGAAATTCACTAAAAGCAGCAACAACCAGGAAATTAAACTGAAGGTTGGGCCATAGGTTGTTTAGAATAAATGTGTGATGTATGTGTAAAGGAATGTTTAAATGTAAACAATTCCCCCCAAAGCACGTGGATTTCTGAAATCCCCTCTTGCAAATGTGGATCAGGTGACACTTGCCTTTTTTTCCACATCTTCTCCCTTTCAGAATAAGGACAAATGCATCACCTCCTGAAGGTGACACAGTGACTTCTGTGTGCAGCATTCCCGTTGCAGCTGCATAAGGTCTTCTAAAGTTCAACATATCAAATGCTTGCATTATTAGGCCAGGAAATCTTTTCTTTATTGTACTTTCAGCAGAACATATTTGCATTTCATCTGCATTAGATAACAGTGCACACTGCTCTGCCACTATTATAGGCTGAATCTTTCCTATAATTTAAAAGCAGTTCATCGCAACATGAAATCTGCTTTCCTGTAAAGCACTTTGAAGTGAGAATTATGTCAAGCTCTCACTGAATTGTTCCCAAAGAGAGGAAACAATTCAACCTGGAATGTGGTTTATTGAAGCTAATTTAAAAAGGTGACCTGCTTCCTGTCACTATAGATCAAGTTTTATATTTTCAGATCCTCTGTAAGTGAACCTGATGTCTTCCCAATCATTCTTCTCCTTTATTGTCCAGTGCCCATTCTAATTCCAAAAGCTGACAGAATTCTAAAGTTTTGTAAGTGCTTTGTGTGTGTGTGTGTTCCCCATTACATGCTCTCTAGGACTTGATCTACAGCTGTACAAATTGAATTAGGCTCCTTTATTATTACTTGTGTTCATTTCTTCCTCATGAAATTTCCAAATAACCCTCCTATTATTTTAGGATTTACAATCCTAAAATATCAGCAGTATTTTTAAGAATCTGCCCAATAGAGGTAGTTCTCAACTTACGACCACAATTGAACTCAAAATTTATGTTGCTAAGTGAGAAATTAGTTAAGTGAGTTTTGTCCCCATTTTACAACTTTACTTGTCACAGTTGTTTAGAATTCTTTATTGGCCAAGTGTGATTGGACACACAAGGAATTTGTCTTTGGTGCATATGCTCTCAGTGTACATAAAAAGAAAAGATACATTTGTCAAGAATCATAAGATACAACACTTAAAGATAGTCATAGGGTACAAATAAGCAATCTAATCATACTAGGAAACAATCAATATAAATCGTAAGAATACAAGCAACAAAGTTACAGTCATAAGTGGGAGGAGATGGGTGATAGGAACGATGAGAAGGTTAATAGTAATGCAGACTTAGTGAATAGTTTGAAGGAATTATTTTTTAGCAGGGTGATAGCATTTGGGAAAAAACTGTTCTTGTGTCTAGTTGTTCTGGTGTGCAGTGCTCTATACTGTTGTTTTGAGGATAGGAGTTGAAACAGTTTATGTCCAGGTTGCAAGGTTGTTAAGTGTCACTGCAGTTGTTAAATTAGTAGCATGGTTGACAAGTGAATTTGGTTTCTCCATTGGCCTTGCTTGTCAGAACATTGCAAATAGTAATCAAATAATTCCATGACACTGCAACTGTCATAAATGTGAGTCAGTTATTATACATTCAAATGTAAATCACTTGACCATGGGGATGCTGCCATGGTCAAAAGTGTGAAAAATGGTCATAAGTCATAAATTGAAGACTACCTGTACTTGTTCTTCAGCCTGTCCTTCTGCTGGGATACAGTTATTCAGCAGCAAGCAAGTAGTTCCAGTCTTCAATCCCATTTGCCATAAATAGCAGGTGGCAAGATTTTTACCTCAAGAATGCCAGACTTCCTGCTATTGCTCTAAATTCTGAAGCACCTGCCTCTTCCGTGTAGTATATAATTATAGAATGAAAGTATAGAAGAGAAATGTGTGTGATCACCTGGTACAAACCCTTGCTGAGTACATGAATCTATTATTCAACAGATGGCCATTCAGTCTAGCTTAAAAAGTCATTTAAGAAGAGTCCAATGCCTGCCAAACAGAAGAGGTTGTACCATTAGGAAACTTCAATTCTTATCTAAAAGAAAAGAATACCTTACCTTTCCTAGCTCAGAAGATATGTTTGTTCTCTGCTCTGCTATTTTATTATCCAGAAAATGCATTTTTATTAACTTGCATGCAATATAATAGCATACAATCGGGCTTACATGTTACATTGGAACATAGAAAGAAGCTAGAGATTCTGTTGAGAAATTGCCAGGCTTGCTGAACTGTAATAGAGATCCCTCGTCTTTTGGTGTTTATCTTAAGCATACTGGGTTTAGTTGGGCCCAGGAATTCAGGACCTACAGCAGGGGTCCCCAACCTGTGGGCCATAGCCCACTACCAGGCCATGGCCTGTTGGCCATCGGACCACGTGACTGGCTGGCCAGTGCATGTGTGTGTATGCACCCCGCACTCTTGCTAGTGTCGTGCAGGCATTCACAGCCCTTTTTGCATCACATGCATGCTCACGGCCCTGTTTGTGCATGCACATGCTTGTGTAAAGGCCCCTGCCCCTCCCCCCTAGGCCGCCAATCCAGAAAGGTTGGGGAATTCTGATCTACATATATGACTACAATGGCTTGATTGCAAATAATCATAGACATAACATGTATAGATCGAAACACCTTAGATCTTTTGTTTACTTCAGAGCATTTATTATAGTGATCTGAATGTTGGGAACATTATCACCAAATTATTGAAATTGCAATTGGAAATTAATTAGCACATCCTAGAAGAGTCTCTGCAGTGAAGGATAAAGTTTAGAGACAGCATGAATTGCGCTAATAGATAACCTTTGCCAGAATGTGGATACAAAAAGTGTGTCCAACTTGGTCTTTTTAGACCAATCAGCAGCTTAGAATACCATCAAATATGACATCATCCCAAGCTGCCCACACTGCTGAGAATTAAGGGTACTTTAATTTGTGGTGGCTACATTTCTTTGTTCAGGGATGATTGTAGTTGGTAGTGGTGGAATAGGAGAGATGCACCTGATGGCTACTGTCCTCTTCTCTATAATATGACATTTATATTAAGCCTCTGGGAGAAATCGTCCAAAGATATTGTGGTTTGATCATGATCAATATGCTGTTGATATCTAGCTGCATATTACTATTCCAGGCCAGAATGGTCCATTGAGGTCCTGTTCTGATGTGTGGGAGCTGTAAGAATTTGGATGGAAGAAGCTAGCATTTAAACTGAATCCTAGTAACACAACATTTTTGTTTCTCCATCCGAGTTCATTGTCAGCTCCAACAGTGCCCTTTAAGAAGATAAAATTACCCCTGAAGAACAGGTTCTTGAGGATTCTCCTGGACTCAGTGGCTCTTAGGCGGGAACCTGGCTTGGGAGTAGGGTGCTTTTTTTTAGTTTCAGTTGCTGCACTAGTTAAAGCCTATCTGGTAGTGGAAGTGTTTTTGGCACCTTAATTAGGGAATTTTATACTTCAGCAATGTTCCAGCAGAGGCCTTTTTGGTTGCTTGGTTTGTGTTTGTTTCTTTGTTTCTTTGTTTTGGAAAGTTTGATTTCTGCACCAACAGCCATTTTAATTATTTTTTTCATCATACCGTAAATGGGTTCCATCAGTGGTGAGTTTCAATTTTTTTTTAGCACCGGTTCTGTGGGCATGGCTTGGTGAGCATGGTGCGGCTTGGTAGGCATGGCTTGGTGGGCGTGGCAGGGAAAGGATACTGTAAAATATCCATTCCCTCCCCAATCCAGGGAAAGTTTACTGCAAAATCCCCATCTCCACTCGATCATCTGGGACTTGGGAGGCAGAGAACAGATGGGGGCAGGGCCAATCAGAATTTTTACTACTGGTTCTCCAAACTATTCAAAATTTCTGCTACCGGTTCTCCAGAACTGGTCAGAACATGCTGAAACCCGCCTCTGGGTTCCATACTTATGTGCAAGACTCATTAGAATCTTCCAAGGCTGAGAAATTTGTTGTATGGTATATGTATGATATGGCTACAGGCACAATTTCTGCTTCCTCACAGTTCCTTTTCAGTTGCTGTAGTAACTTTGAGAGTTTTCTCCATCAAGAGTTAACTAATTTTTTTTTAAATTGCTTTTCCTTTTCTCTTTTTTTCATCTAAAAATATTGCCGTTAATGATGATAATGAAGATAGTGATAATTTATAATATACCTGTGCCCCTAGAGATTGAGCTGGTGAAAGGCCTTTTTAAAAAGGTGTAAACTAGCAGCAAGTTATCTTTGTGAAAAGGTAATCTTTTTGCTTTCTCTGTCTGGGAGAGATTGATACTGTGAACTTCTAGATACATGTCTACACTTCCCCAAAATGTGCAAATTAAATACAAGGGAATCAGTCATTCAGTTTTTGTCCTCCAGTGTGGAAGAAACTACCGTGTTTCCTGAAAATAAGACCCTGTCTTATATTGTTTTGAACCCCAAAGTAAGTGCTTGGCCTTATTTTTGGGGAGGTCTTATTATTTTGAGGCACGTGGAGCAAGATGGGGATCCTCTTGCCGTCTTACCTGATTTCCAGCTCTGTATTTAAATATTGTCAGGGAGGGCTTATTTTCAGGGGAAGGCTTATTTTAGTGCATGTGCTCAAAAGCCCGATTGGGCTTATTATCAGGGGGTGTCTTATTTTCAGGGAAACAGGGTATTTTTGGCAACCAAGCTATCAATATGAAGAACTTTAAGCTCAGTCGCTACCATTGCTGTCCAATGTGCTCTGACAGGACCTGATGAGGAAGATGATATCTGGTTTTAATTTCCAAGTTCCCAAAGTGTTTAAAACAGGGGTCCCCAACTCCCATGGCTGTAGCCCACTACTATGCCTTGAGCCGTTGAGAACTGGCAGGTGTTCAGAAGTGGCAGGCGAGTGCGGCTTGTCCGCCACTCACATGGAACCATCCTCTTCCCACTCAACTCCATCAGTCTGCAAAGCCAGAAAGGTTGGGAAATTCCAGTTTAAAATGTTGATAAATATTTATTCAATCAATAAATATTAATAAAATGCAGATATCAGGGAGTCAGTGAATTGCTGCAGTACATTTCAAGACAATTGTTTCTCAGATGCTATCAAAACACAAAAGTTCAATAGGGTTACAAAGTGTTACGAATATTTATTTATACAGGTACATTTCAACAATCTATTTCATGCTCTTAACTAATTTGATAACTAATCATACTTGTCTATTGATTGTTGAACTGGCAACAAAGAGGTGAGCCTCTAAAAGTTCTTAGAGGCATTTAGAAGGATCTTAAATATTGAGAAAATATTGACCCTCTAAGATCACAAAAATCAAAATAAATAAAACATGTCTTATAAGCCATGGAAAGATTGTAGACAAGCAGACACACAAAATATCAGAATCTCTTTAGTCAATGGAGAAGAGCTTGAAGTAACGTTAAAGCTTATTGGATATGTATTATATTTCTTAGAAGAAGATATCTGTAGTCCTATAATCTACCTGGAAACCCCAGGGTTTTTATAAAAGACATTTTTTCTGCAGACAGCTCTCTTTGATATCTAAAACCTGCCAAATGCAACATTCCACTTTATTTTTACCTATTGTTGCTAGTTCTTTCCCTTTATTATTGTACTTGAATACTGTTGTCTTCGTTGTAGAAACCTCTTAAAATAATGAAGTCTAACTATTAATGGGCCTTTACTTTTAAAGGAATTCAACTGCTGCTAAATAGAATTCTTCAACATACAGACTAGAGTATATTGTGCAGAGTATCACAAGTCTGACATAAGTTTGCTGCCCATTATCTTACTGAGATCCATATCAGCTTTTTTCTCCTTTTAAACAAAATATGCGACAGGCACATTTTGTGGGAGTCTACTATCCAGATTCCATGTCTGAAAAGAGGTGTTTGTAGGGATGAAAGCAAGTGCATTCCAAGTCATAAATTGATTGATTTATGGTGACCACACAGGTAAAGCAAGACATATATCCAAGTCACAAGTTTGAGAGTCAAGTTCTTTGAGAAAGTATGAGATTAGCTATGGACAGGTGGAATGTTGTGCTTTACAATCTTTCTTGGAATCAGGGTCTTATTTATACTTACTGAAGTTATGTCTTCATTCCAGCCCAGATCGTCTTATTTAACTCTAAGGTCAGGCAGGTAAGGGGATCTCTTCTGAAACCTCTCACACCTTCTTTTCATAGCCAATTGCATGGCTGCAAAATGGTACTATCATTATTTATGTTGCAACTTTGAACATGCTTCTGCATGGTTGGATTCTTCTGCTCCAGACTCTCACTCTTCTCTACCTATGATAAACAACTTCTATCAACACTTAGTTGTCCATTTGTTTATATAACTTACATCATTGTTTTTTGATGTTGCCTCTTTCTGTCCCAAATTGCACTTTTATAATGGTAGGAATAGGACTCTTATCAACATTGGCACTGCTATAAAGAAACACCTCCATCCTTTTGCAAGCTATTTAATAATTCAAATTGCTTTGGTTTTGCTTGAACAGGCTATTTAAGCAGATAAATTTACCGAGAATGGAGATCACACCATTTTATTCATTCTTGGTGTGTTAGTGTTTATATTCAATTGCTGTATATTTACAAAAGAGAATTAAAATCCTCATTTACTGAATTAACACTGAATATCTTTGATACAGGAGAAAGATACTGGAAAAAATAAATCATAGAACTAATACATACAGATCAATAGCACAACATAAGATTTAAGTCATAAATGATCCTGTATATTTTGAATTGCACATATAATAATAGAGTAATATAACTCTGATTTACCATTACTTTACTATCATATTCTACTATCTTGGAGATTGTAATATATTATATAATTTTCTCTCCAAATATTAGCAGTCTTTTCTCATCACCATTTTGCAGCCAGATTTCTGCACCATTTTTCTTTTCCCTATTCATATAAGTCACACATGCTGTTTTCTTGAGGTGATTGAAGGATAAATGAGAAAACCATGGGTTATAAATTGGGTACTTGCATGTTTTGGGACACAATCTCTGTGTGTCTCTTTCACACACATATACATATATTTTAATATTCTAAGGAAATCTAAAATTTGGGAATTTTAATCTATTTGGCAAATTGAAGACAGATAACTGATATAAAAAAAACTTTGAAATGTGTATTCTGTATGAATGCACGTTTGCCACTCAAATGTAACAAATATAATTATTTAACATCACTGGCTTATCTATTTGAGATTTATCTTGAGATAGATTTTCTCAAGAAGAATTAAAAAAATTAAAATTAAAAGTTATAATAAAAAATAATGGAGCTAAATGAGTATTTGTAGAGCTGGAGAAAACAGTACTTTCAATAAACTAAATTTGCATTATTATATTTCTAATAGGAAATTCAGCACAGCTTTGTTTTATAACAATTTTATAGCCGTCACTACTTCGTAACTTGCCTGGAGTGCCCATTAAAAAATTCTTAATATCACTTAATGCTATTTAATTTTGTAATATCTCAGTATTCATTTAAAAGACATATTAAATTTCACATTTAATATATTTATTATTTATTTAATCAAAGATTAAATTATGTATTAGAATTCATTATATATGTGAATAGCTGGTGCTTTAATTTTATAGCAAGTAATGTTAGAATTGTTATTTTATAGCAAGCAATGATAAATATTTTATACCCATTTAAATGACTTTTATTGTAACTTGGCACACATTAATTCCCATTGTCAAAGCATGGTTTTAGTACAGTATTATTGTTGGTTGTACAGTCAGCCAGATGTTTAGACTGGATTTGGCAATTTTGTCTACCTATCCATACTTTCCAAGGCCCTGGGATAGGGAGATGTGGTAGAGAGACCTGGTGGTGTTGTAACTTTGCAATATTTCAGAGAGAAAGATGTCTCAGGTTACTTATGCTTGGTTCATAATATATGTTCTGATGCAGAATTCAAGGAGTTTTGAGCAGTTCCTCTCCGAGTACGGTATAACTTGTGGATTTTTTAGGTAAAGAAGCAGTTTCACATGAGCTGGAACCTTCACAGTTATCGCTTTGCAAGTTTTGAAATGTATATAGAAATTGACTACATAGGCAGGATTTGTCTCTTGCTACAAATTGACAAATTCCTGGTACTTTCTGCATTCAAAACCTTGATTGAACTTCTGAGTGATAGTTTATTCTTAAATCTTCTGAATTGTATGTAGGAACATAAGTGATTTAAGAGTCTCCGTGCAAGTCAAGGAATAACAGCATTGTCCTGCTCATTGCTGTTCTTGTGAGTAGAGGTATTGCATATTTTTATCATAATATGAGGATATTGACATTCTTATCCCCTTTGACTTTGTTTAATCACTTGTTAAAACTTAACTAACCATTACTGGATATTCAAATGATAAATTCCATACTTTAATTGATAATTTTGTCCATGCTGAATCAGTAGTTAATTGATTTATAATTAAACATAGTATAAACATCATTATTTCTTATTTATTTAGCCTTTTTAAAAGCTAAAAAGCTTGACTATTATAACATTTTTTAGAAGAAAGTTTTTTAAGCCTTCAAATCATTTTGGTTGTCCTTTCCTTCCTGCATGTGTTCCAGCTGTTCTCTGTTCTTTTTGTGAAGTGGTATTCAGAATTTTATTGTCATCCAGGGGTGTTGCAGAGTTCTATTCCGAGGATTGTTGCTCTGGAGATTTATACAAAAGTTACACTACTACTACTACTACTGATTTTGTTTTCAATACCTTTCCCCATAGACTTTGCATTTTTGCAGCATCTAGATCAGTGGTGAAATAAAAAAAAATTACTCCCGGTTCTGTGGGCATGGCTTGGTGGGCGTGGTCTGGCTTGGTGGGCGTGGCTTGGTGGACATTGCAAGGAAAGGATACTGCAAAATCCCCATTCCCTTCCCACTCCTGGGGGAAGGATATTGCATAATCTCCATTCGCATCCCACTCTGGGGCCAGCCAGAGGTGGTATTTGCCGGTTCTCCGAACTAGTAAAAAATTTCCGCTACCAGTTCTCCAGAACCTGTCAGAACATGCTGAGTTTCACCCCTGATCTAGATGTTTTATCAAAGTATGTCCAAACCCCCAGATCACTAGTCAGTAATGATAGAGCCACCATGAAATTAAAATTCATGTCCCGAACTGCATTTCTTTCTATTCTAGTGTTTTTCAACCTTGACAACTTTAAATTGGGTGGTGGACTTCAGCTCCCAGAAATTCCCAATAAATATACTGGTTGGAGAATTCTGGGAGTTGAGGTTCACACAGATTAAAGTTGCCAAGGTAAAGAAACACTGCTTTTATTCCATTTAACAGAATTTTCAGTTATAGTACTTGTATTTTTCCGCTTTAGATGAATTCTTCTGATGTCCTTAATATTATATAAGTAAGCTGTACTAATAATCTTGGCCATCCTATTGTCACATTTTTTCTTCCCAATCAACTATAATTTCTGGGGAAGGGGGGTGAAATGATACCCGGGAGATCTTATACTCATTGCACTCTTCAGTTGTAGGAGCAACCTGTTTTCTGTTGTTGTTTTTTAAAACAAGTTCTGTATACAGATTTTTACTTGAAGTTGCATTGTAAAACCAAAACATTGCAATGAGGAAGAATGCTTTGCTCAGCTATCTGATCTGAAGAAAATCTTCCATTTGGAATTTCTCTATACAGAATAGTTTGGAAACAGCTAATATAAGCCAGGTGTCCATGTGTGTTGAGGATGTATATACAGTAGGAAACCTTCATATTTGGACTCCCCCCTTTCAATTTAGGGGTTCCTTCATAAATCCAGTTTATGTGCAAGGAAACTGTTTTATAAAAAAAACACAGCAGCAATATTTATATAGCTTATCATTGTTTGAGAATAAAGAAATGTTCTATTGTGAAAGGTACTTTTGTTTATTTATTCAAACAAATGAGAAGCATTATGGCAGCAAGAAGTTAATTTAGCCAGGAAAAGGTTACTTCTTTGGCTTCATGTACCTGTCATGTATAATAATGAAATATGAAAGGGTTTTAATTTATAATAAGGTAATCAATCAAAACTAATTATGGTTTATGACAACACTGTTGTTCTGTGTTACTTCACGGAGAGTTGAAATGGAATATTTTAAAGCTGAAGATCAAGATGAGACAATATAAGGGAAATCAAACCATTTGTTTGAAGGGAAAAGTTAACATTCTCCCCGAGAGTCTAATATATTTAAGTAAGCATCATTAAAAATAACGTGAGTTTACTGCAATCTTAAACAAGAAATTAGCCTTACTACCACTTTAATACCAAAGCAGTTACATAGTAAATGCCACCTAATAGAACTTGCAATATATATATATTAGTTGTTTACAGTTGTTTAATTACAATTACCATACTGGCTTAAATAAATTTTCTGGCTAGACTGGAATTATGCCTTCTTATGGCAGTCACCGAATACTGTGAAGACCATATATTTCTCATGTTGTTCCCCCCCCCCCAAACATTAGCTAATCATAAATATGTGTCTTGTAGCAATATACCAGATATTGCATTGCTTTTTCAAGACTAATAATTCCTTATAGTATTAAATAATTAAATGGTTACTAATCAAGTTGTAATTATTTTTTCTGCCTAATTTGATAAACTCTTGTTTGCCTGTCAGAAATCCTGTCTTTCAATTATCTTGGTAGCATCTGTCCCAGAGACAGAATATAGTAATACTTTTTAGCTTTCCAATGTCACAACTATTTCACTCCTCTTTTGGTTACCAAAGTTTCTAATTGAAAGGAAGGCATTTATTTCTGACTACAAACAACAGGTAATGAAAATAGGATTTACAGGAAGTACAGATGGAAAGGGAAGACTGGAATGGAAGCTTTGAAGGAACGTAAAGAGAAATAGTAGGGGGAGAAGGCTGAACTTAGATGGCAGACAGAATATGTAAAAGAAATTAGAAGTCCCTCCCTCTACGTTTGCAAAGCTGTTTCATGCAGTCATATATAGTTTTCTATATTTTCTTAGTGGAAGTGTTTGTCATTTAAAAAAGGTTCCATAAAATAAATATTATTCTTGATCTTAAGGTCATCTGAAATATTTGTATTCTAGGCATACATTTAAAAATACATGTTTTTTTAAAAAAATTCCAAATAAACTGTGTTCAGTATAAACTGTACAACAAGCCCTAAACTCCTACAGTTCTGGTTTCTTCTGTCTTAAGGATATAAAAGAGAAGACAATAGACATTTTATTTTTAGCTAAAGCTTGTTTCACTCTGCCTGCGTACTCAAACGATAGATACAGCTTTGAGAAAGCCAGAAGCCATATACTGTAAATTATGTATGCAGTATAAGCTTGGAACCATATAACTGTAATATTTAGATCATTTAAATTAACCCTTGACTTAAATTGTGAGAAACTAGTATCAGAATTAAATGCATGCTTATACCTGAAGAGAAGAGCAGTAATCCTTATTTTGCTTACAGTCTTAGTAAAAGGCATGCTTTTCAGTGTTGGTGTGAGGAAACGCGTCAGCTAGAATGACCCACTGCTTTAGCTCAGCCAGCAAATGAAGGGGTGGGGAAGAAGAGAAGGCTCTGTTGCTACAGTGGTGATATCACACACCATTGCTAACATGTGGTTGGCTATTTTATGTTTCAGATCACTGCTTGTAGTGGAACACAAAGAAACCGCAGA
>JANHZT010004678.1:106370-116806 GCA_032468215.1 Stegonotus admiraltiensis | reverse complement strand
CCACTCTGGGGCCAGCCAGAGGTGGTATTTGCTGGTTCTCTGAACTACTCAAAATTTCCACTACCGGTTCTCCAGAAGCTGTCAGAACCTGCTGGATTTCACCCCTGGTAAAGACTGAATAATGGGGGAAAGGCCAAAGAGATAGTGGGGTGCCCTGGTCCCTGTGCTCTGCAGCCCAACCTTGTTCTGAGCGGGTGATTCAGCAGACAGAGATCAATCTACAAACACCGGCAAGGCAGAGAATCTGGAAAGCAGTCTACAACTTGTCTGTGGTTTCCAATCCAGTGATTTGGGCTGTCCCCCTTCCTCTTCTTTGTCCCATCACCGATTAATAAAGAGCAGTCTTGTCTGTCCAGTAGCAACCACACTGCAGCCCTCACACACGAAGCAAAAGGAGAAGATATAAAAAGCCCTGGGATTATGATTTAAACTGCTCAGGGGCTTAAAGTGTTTCAGAAACAGAAATTCACTCTTTTTAAAACAAATGTATTATTTTTTTATTCAATCTCAAGAAAGCTCAGGCTCTTCCCCCCACCCCCAAAATACTATTTATATAACCACTCTTGTTAAATTTGATTGAGAAACTGTTGGGATGTTATAACATACAGAAGTGTAGAGTCATGCAAATACATGCTTATGGCTACTTCTTTGTTAAAATATAGATGACAGCAGAATCTGTAAGCATGACTTATTACTGTTCCTTGTTGAATTTGTTTTTTATACTGAATTCCCACATGAACAGCACATGACAGTACAGGGGGAAAATGTTGAAAGAAGAAAAATGTTTAAATATAATCAACAAAAATATAGCTGTGATCATATTTATTATTTTAGTTATATTTATAAATAAATAAGCATGTACAGTACAGTATGCATCTATCTAAATGACAGAAAAAATGGAGAAAAAATATTAGCATTTATTCATAGAAGTCTGAGTGAAACGATAGGCCTTCAGTGGAGCCCAGAAAAGCATCCTCAAATATGAGCAAGGGATGCGGAGTGGGCTGGCTGAGACTGCTGAAGGCTCTGGGCCTCTACTTTAGAGGTTAGTGATGCCACTGCCACAGAGGAGTGCCACTGTGCAGGGTGACCAAAATGTCAGAAATTGGGAGGGGGACTTCAAGAGGAGGCAGTTCCTTGTCTTACCAAGGATTGAGGCTGGGAGGAACAAGGCAGGAATGACTTGGATCTGGGAGGATCTTCACCCAAACACTGGTGGGATTCAGTTAACAATAGCAACAAGGACTGCTGTGATTGCCATTGCTAAGCGATGTGGTCATATGTTGCTGCGGTTTACAAACACATCATGTAGCGACAGAAATTTTTGTCATTTTAAAGATTAATCACAAGTGAAAAGCTTTATATACCTGTTGCGTAGAAACATGCTTGAGCAGAAATTCTATTTCCACTTATCCAGAGGACTTTCTTCAAGGTAAATTGCCTTTGGGCTAAGCTCAGGTCTTAATGGACAGTAGAAGCTGCCAAGGCAGATGGGAACTTGTGACTCTCTTGATGTTGTAGCCCAGTTTCTACTGGCTGGAACTTCTGGGAATTCAAATTAGGAGGGGGACAAATTCCCTTCTCTTGTATACCTCTGTGGGGTGTAGTTTGAATAGAAGTTACATGATGTTGTAGCCCAAACCTTTAGTGGAAAAATATCCACTTACTCAACTGTATTAAGCATTTTCTAGCTACCATGTCTATCTTCGTTATGCAAATGTGGAAAAACATTGGCTTGAGTGAAAGAGAGTTAAAGGGATAAAAAAATAATCTGATTCCTAGTGATGAAGCCCATATAGGGGTTTGGGACTGTTAATGTTTTCTTCACAGCAGTTACTGAAGTGATCCTTATTTTCTTCTTCCAGGATTTTATAAAAATTTCCAGTCTAGCCAACAGCTGGATGGTACTCCATCCAAGTATAACCCAGGATTGTCACTATTTCTTTTCCAAGATCAGCCACAGTTGGCCATAGCTTTGGAAGTACATATAATACAGTAACTTAAACAAAAAAAAAAAATCGGGAAGGATGAAATTGGTAATTCTTCCAAGTCTAGAAAAGCTGTCTAATTTACCCCAATTGCTCGGATAAGGGTTTTTGTGGGTTTACAATGGCTATATTCAATCAACTTTCATAAAGAAATATTGTGAGGGACATCACCCTGTTAATCTTCCATGTGTATTGTTGTTTCTAAACCTGCCTCCTTGTGGCAAAATCAAGATACAACCCTGAAAAAACTCACAAGCTTTGCAAACAAGTAATTTTGGAAAAATGATCAGGATAGGAGAAATCACTTGAAGGACATTTTTTTATGTTGACCCACGTGTCAAAGAGGCTTCTACTTGAGCAGCTTGGAAGCAGGGACTCTCTCCTCCTGCTAGAAGGGTAAAGAAGTCTTTCTTTGTATGCCTGTTATAGAAACACAAATGGAAGGATAAGAGAAAAGGTCTTTCTATGGTGACAGAGAGAAGGGACATTTTGTATACATTTCTATCACCTTGCAGGTGGTAAGTTTACATCGATAGTGCCAGAAAAAAAATAAGTCGGCAATTTTCCTTTCAGTTAGAAGTTTATTTAGTAATATTTTATTGTATGTCTGCATATATAAAACGGGTACCATTAAAATGGATGGGTGGGAATAAATTAATAATATAGTTAAAGAAGCAAAGAAAAAGAAGTGAAGCTTGTCTCCAGCCTTCCATTTTAGGGAAAGATTGTTGAAAAGGTGGTCAGACTGCAGTTTCAGAGGGCCTGGAAGAAATGGATTATTTGGATCAATTTCATTTGAGTTTCAGGCCAGGACATAGTACCAAAAGGGCATTGATTATGCTTGTGGATGACTTCTGGTGGGGCCAGGATGGGGCTGGTATAACTGTTCTTGTTTTTCTTGATTTCTCAGTGACCTTTGATACTATTGACCATAACCAGCTACAGGGCTTGGAATGAGAGGCCCAGTGTTGTGGTGGTTCTCTTTTCATTACAGCCGATTCCAGTCAATGTTGACAGTAGAGAGCTGCTGGAGTCTGCGATCCCTAACCTGCAGGGTGCCACAAGGCTCAACTCTCCTGATTTATTTATTTATTTTTGTAAAAAATAATTTTTATTGAACGTATCTTTTTACAAAGTTAAAAGATAAACATGAAAAATATAGAAGAAAAGTAAGAAATACAAAGTATAGAGAAAAAGAGAAATAAGCTACCTTCAATCTTCTCTACAGCAGCTATCTACCTAATACTGTACCCCTTTCAATTCCTCCCATACACAACCCTTTTTAATTAATACAGGTATGTATAGAAATCACTTTTTAAATAAAATCATTTTTATCAATTTTCAGCAAAAAAAGCCCATAGTGCTTTTTAAAAAAAGTTGTTGCTCCAATCATTTTAGCCATTTCTGCAAATTATACCATCTTCACAGTCTATTCTGTTGGGGCTATTTTTGTGTTCTTCCATTTTTGTGCCTATAATAATATCACTGTCATTGCATATATAAAATCAACTGTTCATGATTTTTTTTCTAATTGACTATCCGTAAGTCCTAGGAAGAAAAAATTATAATTTTGACTTTCTTGTTTCATACTCATATGAAACCTCTGGCCAAGGTCATCCTTTGGGGCCAGGTTTGGTCAGTATGATAATGATATTCAGCTGTATTTCTCAGCCCTTGGCGTTGCAGTCAAGACCTTTTCCTAGTGATTGGAAACTGTTGGGTCTGAAGCAGGGGGAATGGGTAGGAACCTTGACAAGGCTTTTGCACAGATTATGTTACATATAAATGGAACCCTTTCCGAGAATGACAACTTCTCATAGTTACTTATGTCACGGTCACCTTGTGCATAGAATATTACAATGTGCCCTACATGGGTCTGCTCTCAAAGACCACTTGGAAGCTGTGGCCAGTCCAGAATGCGGTGGGGTGAGCAATTATGAGCCCATCACAGTGTGCCCATGTAATGCTTCTGATATTTGAAGTATTCTGAATGCAGTTCAAGGTGCTGGTTACCACCTATAAAGCCCTTCATGGCACAGGACCTGGATATTTGGCAAGAAAGGTATGTTGTAGGCCTTGTCAGCCAATGAATTCGGATTGATAGTATCCAGGAATAGAGCCTTCTCTACTATTGCCCCCACTTTGTGGAACATTCATTGCCTGGAGTGAGGGTGGCCTTCAGGAAAGGCATTAAAATATGACTCCGCCATCTTGCTTGGGGTGCAGAGAAGCATGTGTCTGTAGGGTTGATTAGTGCCTGAAATCCCTTCTCCCACCTTTAATTTTAACATTGTTTGCCTCTTTAAATTCTATATGCAGTTTTTATATTTTTAATATTTTGTTTGTACACCACCCAGTAGGCCCGTTTTTTTGCCCTCCCCAGGCTCCAGAGGCTTTCTTGGAGCCTGGGGAGGATGAAAACGGCCTTCCCCACCCCCTCGGAGACCCTCCAGAGGCTGGAAACAACCCGTTTCCTGACTTCCGGTGGGACTGGAAGGCCTGAAAATCAGCTGGCCGGCGCACACATGCGCACTGGAGCTGAGCTAGGGCAACACTCGTATGCCCACAGATATGGCTCTACGTGCCACCTGTGGTACGCGTGCCATAGGTTCGCCATCATGGCACTAGACCATGGTGGCGCAGTGGTTAGAATGCAATATTGCAAGCTAATTCTGCCAACTGCCAGCAGTTCGATCCTGAGTAGCTCAAGGTTGACTCAGCCTTCCATCCTTCCTAGGTTGGTAAAATGAGGACCCAGCTTGTTGGGAGCAATATGCTAACTGCTTGGAGAGGGCGGTATAGCACTGTGAAGCAATATACATGTCTTTTTGCTATTGCTATTTGGCTATCTCAAATCTACCAAATTCCTAACAACCAAAGCAAATGCTGGAGAGGGTAAAATAAGCCCTCTACTCTTGCACAAAATTTCTTGGACTTTTGCAAGAACTCCTGGAATTTGACCTCATTGGTTTTGTTCAAGATTGGATAAGAAGCACCTTCTCTTTATGGTAATGCTATATGTTATTGGCTGACTCAAACAGGGCAACAGCTGGTGCTCTACTGGTAGTATCAAAACTTTTAATTTCAAGGATACCCTTAGGGTTTTCTCCTTTGCCTATTACTGTGCTATCTCTCAAAGGGAATCCTATTCCCAATTCTGCTAATGCACATAAATCTGCATCTACAAGAAAAAGAAGAGTGGACAGTCTCTTACAGCCGAGTCCCATAGCAGTGGTGAAATCTGTGTGTGCAACCAATTTGAGTGCGTGTGCACACGCGCGCGAAACACGTGCTGCATGTGCAGTGTGCACCAAACACATGTTGTGTGCGCACACATGCACAGTACATGCCAAAAGGCGGCTTGGGAACGTAAGTAGAACTCCGAGGGGGGGGGATCAGCTGTGCCGCACGATTTAGATTCACTAGAAAGCAGGATTTCCTGCTTTCTAGTGATTTTAAATTGCGTGGCACAGCTAATCGTTGGAAATACTGGTTCGGAGGAACGGGTAGCTTTTTTTTACTACCGGTTTGCTCGAACTAGTAGTTTTTATCACCACTGTCCCATAGTGTACATCAACTGCATGTTTTCTTGTTTGATCTTGTGGCCAAACCTGGAGTGAGAACTGAGTTTCATTTATTTTTATCCCATTATTGTTTATAAATAACTCAAAGCTGTGAACATACCTAATCCTCCTCCTTCTTCCTATTTTCCCCACAACCAGCACCCTGTGAGATGGGCTTGGCTGAGAGAATCACTGGCCCAAAATCCCCCAGCCAGTTTTTCATGCTTAAGGCCAGGACTAGAACTCATGGTCTCCTAGTTTCTAGCCTGATGCCTTAACCATTAGACCAAATTGTGCCATTGTTAGATATGAAGGAAATGAACAGTTACTTTTTAAAAATTCAGCTGAATGGGAAGAAATTTAAAGACACACTATACCTCTTGGGCGGAATCCAGCCTGCCAAATTTCAGTGAAATTGATGCAGGACATTTCTAGTTACTCTTCCTTAAAACCTGGCTTTTTGTGTGTGAGGGGGATGTGCCTATAGCTCTGTTATTTGGGGATATAATTTGTTTTTAAAATGTAGCAAATGCAGTCTTTCCTGTGGGGAACCACTGCCAAATTTTAGACAGATGGGTTTTGGTGCAAATGGAAATGATTATATCAATGTTTATTAATGACTCATCACTTGTGTAATAGAAGGACTTGTACTGAAAGATGTTCTCTTTCATTACATCCTTATCCATCCCTGCAAGCAGCAGATAACCAGAGGGGCTGGACTTTTACTACCACAGATTTTCAATCTTGCAGTCAGGTTAGAAGTAAAAAATCTTATGCCTGGGTACCATGAAAAGGAAAATACAGTCTGAATTATTTGAATGTTTATTCCAATCCACATGAAGCTGTAAGATGAGGATAAAACTCTTCCTGGGAGATTAAGCACAAACATAAACACAATGGCGATGGTTTTCACAGAAATATGTAAGACAACACAGAAAAGAGATTGTATGGATGAAATTATCAATAAATCTAAACAATTAAGTCAAAGGGAGGGTTGCCAATAATAATAGTAATAAAACAAGAAGTTGGCTAAGGAAGGCTGAAATGTCCAATATTAGTAGGTCTTCCATGAAAAAAGAATCAAGTGAATTAGGGGAGATTTTCTGGAGGAAGAAGCAGTCAATTCCATAACATTTAAAAAGCCGCTGAACTCTGAGCCATAACAGGCCATAACCTGAACAATATGCCAAACTGCAGAAGGAAGGAACCACTGCAGAGCATATCATGCAAGTTCCCAGTGGCCCTGCAAGGAACACTGAAATGCTACCAGCCCTTGAAATCTGATCAATTACTCCTGTCTCCTTCTGTACTATGGGTTTTGAGAAAGCAAATTTTCTTAATCTTTTTTTCTTACGTTTACAAAAATAGAGGAAAGGACCAGATTGTCAAGGAATGTCCAAATCTGGATTGAAGCTGAATCAATTGGGCCCACTTCCTTCAAGGTTTCCAAAAGATCTTACCAAAGTACCCCGTTCTTCTGAATCCTATGTATAACACTTGTGGGTCTCCAGGCAGATTCTTGGATGTTAAACTTTGATTAAGTTTGATTAAGTTAAACTTTGATTAAGTTTGATCTGTTAAACTTTGATTAAGTTTAACAGATCAGATCTGATTACATGAGGAAGGAATAAAATAACAGCCTATCCTCCATGGAGGGGAAGCCAGTTTACAATGTTTTAAAACATTTCTATGTCATATAAATACACAAAATGCAAAGTTGTAGAATATTGCAATAATAAATATTGAGGACTCCTAATTCCCAAGTGAAGCCAGTCTCACAAGGGCAAATACGTAACAAAAACTGCTCGAGGTGTTTCTCTGCTACCTTCCTCCAGGAAGCCTTCCACCAGCACCAGAATGGATTGGCAAGGACAGGTGAGGGATCAGAGTAGGCTCAAATTGCTGTCACTCTTAGACTGCAAGAGTCAGGTTTGGATAAAGGCTCTAGATGGCCTTCATAATCAGGCCTGCAAATCTGTAATTGATTTAAGAAGGACAACTATTCATTTAAAAGTCTCATTAAGAATTAAAAAAAACTCCAGTTAATCAGTAAGGCTAACCACAAGCCAAGAATCAGGCACTTTGGAAAGGTCAGCCTTTTTATTTTTCAGTTTTAATTATTATCTATGATTTTAAAATGTTTATATAGTTCTTGAATAAATGTTATATAAAAAAGAAAAAATAGATCAGACACATTTCTGTGTCTGGGGGAAACTGATGGTTTTTGAGATAACTTGGTTCCAGTCTGAGGCACTAGAGCAGACGGATGCAACCAAAATTTTGCTGGGTCAAAAACAGCCACTCGGTTGTAACTTTTAATGTGACTGAGGGGGAATATTATGAAATACATGTGGAATACTCATATTGCTTTCATTTGATTTTATTAAAGCTTGAATGAAACAAATGTTAGTTTTAAACCTCTTCCTTTTTTATTCTAGCTTCACCCACTTTTACAATCTCTCTCTCTCAAACACATACACAAACCCTTCACACATCATGCAGATACTTGGCTGGCCCTGCAGCTCTATATGATAGGGAGCCTGGGGGTTTCCAAATTCCAATTAAACTTGGAGAGAAACGAGGGAAATTGCTTTCCTCGAAGTTCTGCTTCAGCTCAGAAGCTGTGGGAGTTGAAGTTGTTTGGAACCTCCATCTCATCCGAGAAGCTCTCTACCCATCTCAAAAATTAATCCCACTGAAATTAAGGAACCCATTCCCACAATGATGTAAGATTTGCAGCCTGAAAATAATATGGATGGGGATAGACTGGTTTGGAGTAATTTAAAAGGAAATCTGAAATCAAAATTCTTTGATCGTATCCTGTTCCTATTAGGGTGCTTATTCTGATTTTAACTCTTGATCTCAATGTACATTTCAATTGGAAATTAAAAGATCTGGATGAGGTTTTTCTATCCTCATCCAGCAGTTTACTTGGATAAATCACTAACACGTTAGAAGTCTCCCCCAGAAATATAGATATGAAAGGGAAGCTTTTACACAGTTGTATAAATACTTAATGCCACTAGTCTTTTGTAGATGCCAACCAAGTTGTGTTATGCTGACTTTGGGGGAAATGCATTCCAATTTTCACTACTTTTGTCTCTGTGTACTTAAACAACATCATAGAACCAAATTCTCAGCAGAGAAAATCTCAGTGTGAATAACCTCTTCATGTTATGTTGCTTTCCAGGATGTTGGGATTATTATAGGATAATGGCCTTCCCCAGTAACAGGTGTTCTTGTCTGTGTATATTATTTATATATGCAAGTTGTTAATCCTGTTGTAATATTTCAAAAGCACTCGGTCAGTGTGCCAATTGTAATTACATCTGAAGCTACAAGGTGATCCCTATAAGCAATTTGCCATTAATAGCCATAACCTGCAATAAAAGTTTCACAACAGGGCAATATCATGTGATTGTGTACTTCTGTTGCTCTTTGCTCTCTGGTAGTGTTAAAAACAAGAGGAGGTCAGCTTTAGTCCATTTGGTTAGTTCTCCTTCAGATACAACTCTGTCTTTTGAGGGGGAAAACTGTTAGGTCGAGTTTGGGCCCTTCCCGATTCCTTTGACATCATCACAGGGAACCAAACACTTAGAATGAGTGGGGAGAGCTCTGCCCTGTTTTAGGAAGACAGTGAATCTTATCTATTGGACTCCAGCCCTGCCCCTGCTTGCTACAACTCCACAACAGGGACCCTAACAGATATATCCTAGGCCTAGGGAAACAACCCTTCGTAAAATACTGTCTGCCTACTTTGGATTTTAAATCTTAGAACTGGTTGGCAGATGAAAAAACAATTTGGACAGAAGAAAAGGAGGCTGCTTAATTAAGCAAATTCTACTTTGCAATTCAGGACAACCAGCCTTAGCCCCCAGTTATCCCACTGCCAGTCAGACCCCTCCTTCCAGGGCAGACCCCGATTCCTGGAGTGGGGCTGCCCAGGGCTGCCCAGGGCCGTGCATCACTGCCCAGAGTGGGACTCCCCACTACTGGGCAATCAGTCATCCCAACCTAGTCAACAGTTTCTTCCCATCCTATTTCCTGCCTGCCATATCTGAAAAGCAGCAGGGGAGAATGGGATCAGGCATATGGCTAGAGTTGAACTCATTGAGACTGAGTAATTAGGGCTTTCCAAAAGCTTTTTTGACAAAGTCCCTCATTTTGACAATGGCATTCTTGAGTTAGCTGAGGAATTGTCAGTTTCAAAGACAGACTCTCTCTTGCCATCCATAGACAACTAGCTGAAGGGTAGGAAAGATGGTAGGGATCAATGGGCAGTAAGCTATTACTTTGAGAAGTAAGAGGATTCTCATGGGCGATTGATTTTTAATCACTGTTTTCTTTTTGCCACTGAAACAGGTAGTGCCTACAGCAGTTCTATAAATGCTGCATATCACAGAAAATAAGAAAAACAGTACTTCAAAAGTAACTTTCTCCAATAAAAAAGGTAACTCTCTTTCTAAAGAATTTGAAAACTCTGAAAAGTAGAAGTATAGTTTAGGTTTTGTATTAAATTTTTTTAGTTCAGATTCTGTCGATGTTCCATTTGGAAAACACTGATTTTACCTCAGTTTGCAAGAATTGACCTGCGATATTCATCTAGAGATGCGTGTATATGGAGGGGTTACCAAACCTAGTGCTGCATGAGGTCCCTAAATTCCTTTAATATACCTGATGCTGTAATAATTAGCACAAATGGGACTCTGCGTACCTCTTATCAATCCAAATGCTGCTTCTCACATCATTTCCACCCGTGGTCCACCCGGAGGCTCCAACTGGTCCAGAATGCGGCCGCGCAGGGGATTATGGGAGTGACAGGGCGCTTCCATGTGACACCTCTCCTGCGCGAGCTGCACTGGCTCCCAGTGGTCTTCCGGGTGCG
>JANHZT010004678.1:76686-87772 GCA_032468215.1 Stegonotus admiraltiensis | reverse complement strand
TTACCTGCATGCATCACATTTTACTTCATTATTTATTTAAAACATTTATAAAGCTGCCGATCTTATAACCAAATCTGGGCAGCTCCCAACCAAAAGTTAAAAGAGCATCAAAGCCATATTAAAGCTATAAAAACTAAACACATTAAAAAACAAACAAACTGGCGCCTAGTCAAACTTGTAATGTGCAATTATCCAATCTTATTCCAGGGCTTGGGGGAAGTGCCAGATCTTTAAAACTTTACAGAGGGCTAGAAGGGCAGGGGTCTGCCAGACTTCAAGGGGAAGAGTATGCCAGCCTTGCCCTGGAAAAGGCCTGCTTCCTAGCTCCCATCAGAAGGCAATATTTAGGGGAGGGAGCTAAGAGGGTGCCCATCCTATCTCACCAGGTAGGATGGGTTGATGTCCTTAGGGAAAGATGGTCCTGCAGTTAGCCTGCCCCTCTGCCTTATAAGGCTTTAGAAGTGACAACCAGCACTTTGAATTTGCACCTGAAAAGAAACTGGAAGCCAGTGCAGCTCGCACAACAGAAGTGTTACATGGGCAAACCTGGGGGCCTCTATTACAGGTAGTGCTCAACTTACAACTATAATCGAGCCTGGAAAATACAGTTGTAAGTCATACTGCTTGTAATTAAGTGAATCACCACAGTTGTTAAATGAATTCATTGTCCACCGTGGGAGGTTTTTTGGTTTTTTTTGCCAAAAACTAGAAATAAGCACCAGTTTCCTGCACAAAGAACGTTAAAACATGGTCCCATGATTGCAGGACTCTGCACATGGCTGCAAATGTGAGCTGATTGCCGAGTCCTCAAATGAAATCATGTGACAACAGGAGAGAGCGGCTGTCAGAATTTTGATTCTGCATTGTAAGTAGCCTTGGGGAGGCCCGTGGTAAGTTTGAACGGTTGCTAAGTGACTGTCATAAGTTGAGGATTACCAATATATAAATAAAATTATTATTATTATTAATAATAATAATACAGTGTGTGCTGTTGCATTCTGGGGCAGATTATATCCATTGAAGTTTCCGGGTGGTCTTCCAAGGGCAGCCCCATGCATTTTCTTGTGTTTGTGCCAAAATATAGTATTTCTTTTGAAGTTTGGCTCGTGACTCATGAAATAATGAGGGCATCTTTCGGAAACTTGACAGTATCGTTATAGAAATGAGTCTCGAGAGCAGTATTTTTTTCTGGCAGTTGATGGGATGAAAGATGCCTTTGTGTATAAGAGGGGGTTCCTTGCTGATGCTCAGGGACTTCCTGGGGTTATTTTTTTGCAAGATAACAGCGCTTTTCTCAACAGCACTCACGAGTTATGGTATGAATTACCATCCCTAATCCAGTGCTTCAAGATCAGTGTACAAAGTCTTAAATAAATCAATATTTCTCTTGTATGGTTGAAAATAGGCTTTGGGCATGACAGGGTTATGTCCTGTTTGTTGTCCCAGCTACGTGGTTACTTGAAATAA
Source organism: Stegonotus admiraltiensis (assembly GCA_032468215.1). Taxonomy (NCBI): domain Eukaryota; kingdom Metazoa; phylum Chordata; class Lepidosauria; order Squamata; family Colubridae; genus Stegonotus; species Stegonotus admiraltiensis. Next base: position 86,305 of record JANHZT010004678.1, on the reverse strand, counting down.
AAACTTTCTAAGGATGGCTCCCTAATTATGGAATTTCCCTCCATCATGGTTAAATTTTGGGCAACAACAACTCTGTTGTTTGGTATGTCGTGTAGCCTTAGAATTATAATCCTCTTTAACTTAATATTTACGATGTTAGAGCTACTGATTTATGATGTTTCTGTTTTAGTTTATTTTTTTTTGGATATATTTCAATTATATACACATACTGTATATATTATACAGTATGTGGGACTATTTCTTTGTTGTGCAATGCTTGTGGTCTCTCAAGAAAGGATGGTGAATGAACAGTAATGATAATAAAAGAAAGTTGGCATTCATTGATTGTAAGTTATATGAATGGTCTAATAAAGGAGCTAATTATTATAACACTTCTCTCAGTCTGTAGTTTTTTCATCATTTATAGAATATTGGTGATGTGGTATCTCTAGAGCCCAGTTTATTTTAGGAAGCTGGTTCCTGGGCAGGGTAATTTATTTATTTTATTTATTTATTGAATTTATTTATCACAAAATGATTCAATTGGGCGATGTCCCAAGGGAGAAATTTATTATGAATTAGTCTGGTTTAAATTCCATTTTCGCTACATCTCTTCGATACAGGTATTCCTTGATTTATCATCATTCTTTTAGCGACTGTTCAAATTTACAGTGACAAAAAGTGACTCATGACCGTTTTTCATGCTTATGACCATTGCTTCATCCCCATGGTCGTGATCAAAATTTGGGTGCTTGGGAACTGGCATGTATTTATGATAGTTACAGTGTCCGGGTTATGTGTGTGTCATGTGATCACCTGTGTGATCACCTGTGAGAAAGCAAGGTTCACATAACTATAATTCATTTGACGACTGTGGCAAGAAAAGTCATAAAATGAGGCAAGAAAAGTCATAAAATCTGTCTTGCTTAACAACACAAATATTGGGCCCAATTGTGGTCATAACCTGTACTAGATGACACTTGGTTGCTGTCGATTGCTGTTTGATAGCATGTTGTTGTGGCTAAGTTTATGTTGGGTTGATGATGTCACCGCACTTTTTTTTTTACCTGCTTCCATGAGGATGGATATTCCACCCATCTCTCTGGTCACCCACTTGGCCAAGCAGGTATGTCTACACCATTGTTCCTTCTCGCATCTAAGCAAATGTTTCATATCCAAGTATTTTTGCTGCCTAAAACTTGTCTTAAGATTTAAATTCACTCCCTTTCTCAGTCCCTTACGCGCACATATGTCGATCCCATAGGGGCAAACCACAATATATTAATTAGGCTGCATTTGGCTTGACAATTCACAGCCGGCACAAGCTTGATTAAATGCTGCCTGGCAGGCCCCCTTTCCCCTTTCCCTGTTCCTCCTGGTTTATCTTGAGGTAGTAGCATTGTAGTTGTGCCCAAAGTGACTGTCGCTTCAGACGTTTTCGTGCCATTCATCAAGGGGGTTTTCTTTTACTTTGTCTTGTACATTTTATCCTATTTTTGTTGCACTTTATCCCCCCCTCCTTTCCAATAAAGAGCTGTGGTTGAGGGAAGTCAGTAGCCAGGAAAGACAACTGAATCCCCCTCAAGAATTGGCCTTTTATAGGGTGGGACTAATTTGTTCCCTTTTCCCGTCCCGCTGCCTCCTGCCAATTAGTCTCTGAAATTTCATTGTGCAGTAAAGGTGACATTTTCAGCATTCTGCAAGAAGGGGTAAATATTTGGCCAGCCAACATAGCAGGCAGAATCTTTTTACCTGTGATAAGGCCTAAAACAAGTAAAGCCTCTCACTCGGTGGGGGAGAGGGCAAATGAATGACTCTCTCAACTTATCCTGGTTAGATAGGCAAAACTTTACATAAGCAGGTGCCACCACAAGGGGGCTATTAGAAGGGAGGGGGGTGGCTTGAACATTCATGAAAGATTGTCACAGTCATTTCAAGTGGATCTTAAATTATTCCTGGACTGTTCTGTGACCCTTTCTCGGCAAATGTATGCCTCTGATTTGTCGTTGCCTTCTTCCGGGATGTGGCTTTGATTTCCCCCAGCTGTGGGATATCCTGGTACTAACAAGGTCCCTGAGAAAAATCCTTTTGTCAGGACGACTAGTTAATGAAGTTGTTTCATGCCACCCCCACTGGGCCTTTCTGGATCTTCCCTATAATCCTATTTATCTTGGTTAGGTTTGATTTTCTGGCCTTGAGATGGGACTTTATTAAATTTGCATATACTTGTTAGGTTTTTTTTTTCTTGGAGGCTGTCAATGCTAGCCTGGGAATTCTGGGAGTTGAAATCCACAAGTCTTAAAAGTTGCCAAGCTTGGACTCCCCTGCTCTACAGAGTAAAAGTGCTGAAGCAGTATTTATCGGCACAAGCCTTTGCTTTAAGAAATCTTAGCTCTCTTCCTCACTTGTGTCTCACCGTGGCACAAACACACCCTGATAACCACCTCCTCCTCCCATATTCTCTTGACATTATCTTTGCCTTTTCTCTAGTCTGGCAAAGGGAGCTTCAAATGTTCCAGGTTGAAAGTAGTATTTTCTCTGTTTTCCCAGCCCAATTTTGCTTGTGGTTACAGTCTGGTCTGCTTGTGGGTGGTACTTTCTTGCTGTGTTAGAAAGCTCCGAAGCAATTAGATATCTTTAATCCAAAGTTTTGGCAGTTTGTAATCTGGCTGGAGCCTACCAAAACTGAGTGGCATAAAAGCCCAAGGAAGGAAGGAAGGAAGAAATGAAAGAATAAATTTGGTGGTTGATAGCAGGGCCCAGCTCCTCTTGACTATTTTAATCTAGCGCGGAGTCACGTCCTCCCCTCTTGCCACTCACCACTGTCCTCTGACGGCTTGGGCTTTGTATAATCCGTGGGTGAAGCCAAATGCAGGTTTGGCCCACTTTAAGAAAGAGCACTAGATCTGGGTTTAAACCCCAGAGTCCTACTCTTGGGAAAGACAGGTAGAGTGTTATATAAGTCTTGAAAGTGTCCTGCGCTCATTGCTCAGAATACCCGTTTAACCTGGGAAAGAGACTTGCTGCCAGAATGCATGTTGCTACTTCTGTCACTCCGCAGAATAGTTCCTGGTCTCTGCTGCTTTAGCTGACAAGGGATGGGGAAGGGGAATTGGCATGTTTTTACAGGTAGTCCTCAATTTAGAACAGTTCGTTTAATGATAGTTTGAAGTTACAACGGTATTGAAAAAGGTGATTTAGGACTATTTTTCACACTTAATGACCGTTGTAGTATCCCCATGGTCACGTGATTTACATTTGGATGCTTGACAGCTGACTTATATTTGTGAACTTTGTACTGTCCCGGGGTCACGTGATCCCCTTCTGCAACCTTCTAACAAGCAAAGCCAATGTGGAAGACAGATTCACTTAACAACCGTATTACTAATTTAACAACTGCAGTGGTTCACCTAACAAATGTGGCCAGAAAGGTTGCAAAATGGGGCAAAACTCACTTAACAAATTTCTCACTGAACAACCTAAATTTTGGGTTCAGTTGTGGTTGCAACTTGAGGATTACCTGTACTTGTTCTGCTTTTTTTTAAAAAAAAAATTATTAACTTTTTTGGCCTTGCACAAGAGGGCTAACAACTATTGTACTGACCTGGGAGTAGCGTAGTAGCTGCACTTTAAATGGTTGTTTATACAGTGCACTGTAATTATTTATGATCCCTTTGGCTAGGGGGAATCGGGATTTTGTCCACTTCATTTTTGCTTTGGCAGCACTAGGTGCCGTGGGGATGGCTGTTACTGAATGTGGGTTAGTCACAATTGCATCCATCGTCCTGTTCATTCTAACCTGTCTGTTCTTCATGTTCAGTACGTATAGTGTTTACCTGCCCCAAAGTCAGACCTGGGCTCCTAGGTCCATTTGCTGCCAGCATGGCATTTCTGTTGGTAGGGGAGGTGAAGGCCTTTTCCCTATCCACCAAGATATTTCCAAAATAAGTTTAGTACTTATTTAAAAGAGTGCTTGATCCACACTTGGACACAAAAGAAGTGCAGAGCAGTAGTTACACTGGGCAGAAGCAATGAGACAACTCACTCTGTACCCTTCCTTATCACCTTTCATGTTTTAGGTAATTGGCTACACGTGCAATTTTAAAAAGGCTGCTTAAACCCACCCCAGCCCGTATAAGTAGTCCTTGACTTACAACGGTAATGGAGCCTGCCATTATGGTTGTAAGTCATGATGGTCAAAAAGCAGGTCACCACGTAACCTGACCTGTTTTGGCAACTTATTTTGTGGCGGATGTTAAGTGAATGCTGCAGTCACAAAACAAACCCATTGTTTGCTACGGGCTGTTTTTGCTTAAAACTGAAAGTAAATGTCAGTTTTCAGCAAAAACAATGTGAACCACAGACACATGATCACAGGACACAGCAAACAGCTGTAAATACAGGTTGACTGCAGAGTGCCCAACATGCAGACATGTGACCATGTTGGAGTGGAGAAGCCATTAGAATTTTGGTACCAGGTCGTAAGTTTGTGTGTGTGTGTGTGTGTGTATAGGGGTGTCTGTCACAAATTGCTAAGTGACTGATCGTAACTTGAGCACCACCTGTATTAAAAAGAATGTTTTTCTACCGATAGGTATGGTTGGTGGGAGGGAAACCAAGTAAGGGGAATCCACCAGTCCTTTTCTTAGCTTCACCCCTTCACCCAAGAACAGCACCGTTCACCAGCATCTTTAATATGGTAGAATAAGGGAATTAGGGGCACCCAATTTTAAGCTGGCATATTTTTTCCCCACTAAATTGTGCACGGAGAGGTAGGACTTGAACTCAAAAGTGAGGAAGAGGAGACTGCTAGACAAAAGATGTCCTCAGTCTTCTACTTGCTCAGGTATAATTCTTTCGTTAGGTCAGAAATTACAAGTTTCCAATCACGATTTTAAACATAATACTTCAAATGATCCAAAGGAATCATTGAAACTATAGCTCATCATCCTCTCCGAGTGTGCTTGGATCATCTTAGAAGAATGTTGCCTTTTGCGGATTTGCGGCCACCTTCCTTTGTTTTTAAGTGCCTCCAGAGATGATTCCAGCCTTGCCAAGTTTCTCCTAATGTCTGGAGGCTTACGGGAAATCTTGGAGGCAATGAAAAAATCTCCTATTGCTATGACTAAATGCTTCCAGAGCCAGATGATAAGATGCAGCCCTTGCATCCATCCCTGCACAGTTTATATTCTTCTGAAAATGAGGAGCGCCAAGGTTAGCTTAAGCCGCTCCGGTGCCTGTTTTCATAATTAGGAGAGGACAAGACCTAGAAGAGGATAGATTGGAAGGATCGTATCTGCTTCTGAAATCCAGCTCTCTACTATTTTTGGATTCTTATTGCTCTCTTTAAGATCGTTAGGTCACAGTGCTCCAGTGGCCGTAAAAGCCGCTATTGCTACAATTATGCAGGATTGTTATGAACACAGCTGCGCTATATTTACCAAGCTTTGGCCTCCTGGTCTACATTTCCAAACTCTTTGAACTTTTGTTCTTTATCTGATTCATTCTCTACTCAATGGGTCATTCTTTCTGTCATTTACCATCTCTTCTGCACTCTAATCTCACTTCATTTATCTTTGATTGGGAAACCCGATTTGGGTTGCAACCATTCAAAATCCGTATAGCCCACTAGACGGCAGTACTGAGCTTTTTGTACCTCTTTGCTGTCCTCTAGTGGCTGGACAGATTTTGGCAGGCCAAATTGTGACTATTCTTTCTGTCTGTGTTCGGACCTAGCCACCTGATTACATTAGTGTGCTGTCTGGCTGTCCTGTAGCCAACAGAAAAGTAAGCTGACATCATTTTTGCTTCCCAATCACCAATCGTTATTCTAATGATGCTAGCAACTGGTGCTACTATTTTATTAGGAATAAATTAAGGATTCCCCCAGCTTTGCTTCCCCTCTTGCCACCAATCACTCTCCTTAAGATGGCATGAGGCTGGTGGTTGGAATAGTGTTTATTTGCCCAGCTAGAGGTTACTGGCATGGAAGTGCCATACCTGTGATATGTCAGTCACAATTTTTCTGAACAGATATTTAGTGGTCTTGTGCATTAAATCCATGCCCCAAAGTAGTCCAAAAGATGGATTACGGGGATGGGCAGGGGGAGAGGAAGGAAGGAAGCAAGCAAGCAAATGATAACCAGCCAACTCTATCCTCAGCATAGCTGGCTGAGAAATTCTTGGAGTTGACGTCCATAAGTCTTAAAGTTGCCAAATTTGGCGACCTCCTGCTGTAAGGGAATAGGGCTGTTAGTAGCAAATCCAGGCCTGACCTTATGGATCGTAGCAGCCCATGGACCGCCAAGAAGCTGTAATGAAGCAGGCCAGATACAGCTGGTACCGTCAACATAATCAAATTCAGATTGAAGAGGGGAAACTTCTTGCTAACTAAAGCAGCTGAAAACCCGAAATAACATAATTTTCGCAGGTAAAAGCTGATTCCAGTTCCTAGCTTAAATTGGCTTTCTGTACTGCAAAGAACTACCTTTCTCTCAGGATCCATGTTCTGGAGATACCAGCCCCATGTTTAAAAAGCAGATCTAGCATTGTTGCAAAAGAGCATTTCACTCTCGACAGGGCTCCACAAGAGTTCAGAAATCGCTAGGCAGACGACATGGGTCGCTGTCTCCTTCAGCCCCCCCCCCCGCCAAAATAGAAGGCATTTCCCAGCAACGGGAAAGGCAGGCCTATGTCCGCAGCAGCTGGACAGACCCTGTTCCTGACCACATTAGCAGCCGCATCATCAATGAAGCATGCTAAATTGCACCCGCAGCCAAAATTGTGTTATAGGAGGAAAGAAAAAAAAATACTACTTTGGAAACGGAACAGCTTAAAACAGCCTTAAATTGCCTTGCTGGAGGCTGGGGTGAGAGGAAAGCAACGTGGAGAGGACGTGATATGAAAAGAAATAGTTATCAGGGCACGTTGGTTCTGCGGTTAGAGGCAGGCAAGGAAGGGCCCTGCTCTCGGCTCATTCTCTATCAGCTCTTCCTCCTCTTGGCTCCCTGCTCCTTTCCCTACGGCTTTGAAGCAGTCCTCGGCCTATCCATCAAATTGCACCATTCCCAAGCCTCGTGTGAGGCTTTCATCTCTACTAAATGAGCAACTTTCTTACCCTCCCAGAAACTCCCTCCCGCTTTCCGTAACATTATCAAGGCAGCTTTGGCGGCACGATTGGGAACTCGGCCCTCCAGGCCTCGTGCGAAGCTGTCTGCCTTCCTCTGCAACTTTCTCCAACAACCCCAAAGTGAAGTCTGGAATTTTTGCAGAGGTTGATCAGGCCAGGAAAGTGAATTCTCCCTGCTTCCCTCCCCCTCCCCCCCACTCATGTTCTTCTCATAATCAGCTGGGCTCTGAAAGGAGGGTTGACTCAGATGGCAGATGAACACTTTTGGGAAGGGATTGCCGTTTTCAGGGGGAGATCGATGAGCCGTGAAGGAAATATATTTTCTCCTTCCTGTAATGTGTCTTGTTCACCTGTTTTCCCCTTTGTGGGGAGGGACAGAAAGGACTGTCAGAATGCAGAGAGGAAGAAGATTGAACTTTCTTTAGATTTGGGTTTATTAAATCTGAATACGCCTAATCTGCATGTAGCGTCTAATGGTTGGTGGAAGAGGGTTGCAGTATTTTGGAACTTTTAGAATCTTGAGAACGTCCTTCCTTCCTTCCTTCCTTCCTCCCTCCCTCCCTCCCTCCCTCCCTCCCTCCCTTTGCATTTGCTTCTCTTTCCCTCTCTTCCCCCTCCTCTTTTTCTTCTGTTTTTTTTTTTAAAGCCTTTGGGCTATCCCTGAGTATTCCTGTGCAAAGTTCAGATTTTTAGAAAAATGAAAACAGTGCAGTTATTTGAAAGAAAGAAAAAAGTCACAAGGCTCGAAATGGCTCCCTCGAGAGGGAGGGGAGTTTAGGCCTCCCTTGGAATCTTGACAATATGCGGAGATCTTAGACAAGTCACAGCTCCTGGCTCCAGAACTGCAATAAAAATGGCTTTTGCATGGAAAGAGCTTCGAAAATTATTATCTCGTTGGCTTTTACAATAGCTAGATTTGGCAGACATTTTAAAGAGAACGTCTTTATTCCAGGACTTCAGATCTCTGTTGGACATATGATAAAAGATGTTTCTTATTTCAGTGGAACCCAGTTCCATTGTGTCCGTTACTTTATGAAACTTTGCTTTGGCAACCTTAATGGTATAATTCTGTAACGAACTGGCTGCAAAATATACGCTTCTACTTACTTAGAGAAAAATCGGGGCAAGGAAAGAATTGGCTTAGCTCATGAGAAGGCTAACGCTTACCTGTTTTTAAAACCAGACCTTTATATTGTAAGTTACATTGATTGGTTAACGAACAAGAAGAAGAAGAAGCATACATTGAATTTTAAAATACAGATTAAGGAGTATGTTCCAGCCAAAGTTAAGATGCAATGAAATTAATTATAGGCTAAGTTGTGGGTATTTTAGGTTCCTTCAACACTCCTCCTTCCTCTCCTCCTCCCCTTTCATTAGATTTATAATAGCTACCCAGTTGTTAGGAAAGTTTATTTACTTGTCAAATTTATAAGGCATATAAACTCTGGGCCGTTTACAATTTTAAAAAGAAGCAATCTATAACACAGTGGGAGGTGGGAGAGAGAGAGAGAGAGAGAGAGAGAAGAAAAGAGCAGTGTATCTTGAATAGATAAACTTTCAGATTAACACGTAAAATAATGAAAGAGTAAAATCATCACCTACCCAAGCTCAAGGATTGGGGGAAAACTTGATTATTAGAGTTTTGAAATATCCTATGGCTACATTATATCAAGCCATATCATATCGTATATCATATCGTATACTGGATCATATGGAATTCTAGGTGGATGCTTTTCCATAAATTGCCTTTTAAATTCCAAAGAATTTTAGAAAATGTACTCTTAGTGAGCTACATATCTTTCCTATTGAAGCCAGGTTTATGTAACAACCATGTTACTAATGTGATTTGCTTAACAACTGTGGCAAGAAAGCAGTGATGAAATCCAAATTTTTTTTACTGGCGGTTCTGTGGGTGTGGCTTGGTGGGCATGGCAGAGGAAGGATATTGCAAAATCTCCATTCCCACCCCACTCTGAGGGCCAGCCAGAGGTGTATTTGGCGGTTCTGCGAACTACTCAAAATTTCCGCTACCAGTTCTCCAGAACCTGCTGGATTTCACACACACACACACACCCCTGCAAGAAAGGTTGTAAAATGGGACAAAAATCACTTAACAAATGTCTCAGCAATCAAAATTTTGGGCTCACTTGAGGTTGTAGGTAGAGGACTATGTTTAATCTAAAAAAAAAAAATCCTTGAAATTGTAGCCCTTTACCCAAATGCTTGTTTTAGATAAGATTCTCCCATGAAAGCTGCACTTTGAAATGAGAGGTTGAAACTGTCTTTCAGCTGACCTTTGGAATCACTAGACCAGTGTTTCTCAACCTTAGCCACTTTAAGAGGTCTGGACTTCAACTCCCAGAATTCCCCAGCCAGATCTAGACTTCAGCTCTAGAAACCCAATATTAGAACCCAATCTGTGAAAGCCTACCATCCTTTCTAAGGTGGGTAAAATGAGGACCCAGATTGTGGGGGGCAATAAACTGACTTTGTATAAAATATACAGAAGTA
>JANHZT010004678.1:25880-36632 GCA_032468215.1 Stegonotus admiraltiensis | reverse complement strand
TAGAAGGCCAGATCCTGAAGATGAAACTCAAATACTTTGGCCGCCTAATGAGAAGGAAGGACTCACTGGAGAAGAGCTTAATGCTGGGAAAGACTGAGGGCAAAAGAAGAGAGGGACGGCAGAGAACGAGGTGGCTGGATGGAGTCACTGAAGCAGTCAGCATGAGCTTAAATGGTCTTCGGGGGATGGTAGAGGACAGGAAGGTCTGGAGGCAAGTTGTCCATGGGGTCGCAATGGGTCGGGCACATCTTCGCAACTAACAACAATAATGCAAAAGAAGCCACCACAGAAACATTATTTGGAGGCAATATTGCCCTAAATATGTGATCAGGGCCAATAAAACCTCAGGCCGATATAGAGCTGACGTTACTCAGTTGTAATTTACACCGGACTCCTTTGGAGACCTGTACTTTCTCATTTAGCTCCCCAGGAAGCACAGTGGAGGGGTTGGGGGAGAAGAGATCACTACAAAAGCTCGTTTGACAAGATTTAGAGCTGTAATTAAGCTGGGGCTCATGACATCCCAGCTAATAAGTAGTTGCTAATACTTGCTAAATTCAGAGCAAGCCACCTTGAAAACTGCAGCCCTCTGGCCTTTGCTCCTGTGTTCTAGGAGCCGAAGAGCTGAGTATTGACTTTGAAAAGGAAGACACATACTATATAAGAGAAAAATTTAATGTGCTTTTGGATTTTCATGCAAACCAGTAAAGTCATGGTAATTTTAGGGTGTGCTGGCAGGGAGCAATGGAAGGCTAGAGAGCACCTCATAGATGATTTAATTCATTACTGGTGACAGGGCAATGTGGATGCTTAACTGCGGGGGCTATCGGAGGGAGACTGTCCTAGTTGGGAGGTGGGGTCAAGTGGGGAATTAACCTGGAATCATTACATAGACACAAGAGGGCAAGGTCTGAACCCCCTTGAATGCTGTTGAACCTTATCTAGTTTTACCTAGGAGCATACTGCCGGTCTGGGAAGATTCCTAGCTAGTTTAAACTCTTCACGTGTGGGTCTGCTTGTTCACACCTGACAGGAGCAAAGCCATTACACAGTTCTCTCCCTTTTCTCCTAGAATTACTCTCCTTAAGGATTACATATCAATATGAACCAGTGATGCTATTCAGCTGGTTCTAACTGGTTTGGGCAAATTGGTAGCAGCAGCTGTGGGAGGCTCCGCCCACCCTCTCGGACATCATCGCATCCCGTTTTTGATGCTCTGTGCATGCTCACATTTGCGAACCGGTAGCAAAGGTAGATGAATACCACCCGATATGAACCCTGCTCTGGACTAACCAGAGTAAAAGGGAATGTCCCTTAGTAGATGGTCCATTCAGATCCATTGGCAAGTAGCCCAAAGGGTTTGATTTTGTTTTTTAATGCATTGCCAAATCTAAACCCTGTTACAATATTCCTGATTTTTCCTCTACAAATCTCCCTGTTGCTACAGGATGTTACTTACGGCAGCATCTCTGTTGCTAGAGTGCAAGCAACCTTTTGCCAGATTGTCCCAAAATCAAGCAACGCACCACCAAGATATAGTCATAACCCCGCTTTTAATTTACACCCCCAAAGGCAGTGGAGTCATGGTAATGATAATCTAATGGAGAGCAGTCTATTAGTTGCCTAAAGTAGACAATTCTCATTTCAAGTTTCTGTCAGCATCTTAATCACACTTATCCTCCCCCTCACCATTATCAAACTGAAAGAAATAGGCATATTTCAACTGCTTTTCATTATAGTGGACAATTCTTTCTGTGTGTGTGGTGAAGAGAGCGCTAAGCTCTGGAGTGACTTTGATGATACGATCATCGTGCCTCAACCGGGGAAAATCATGGAGGACCAAGAGAAACCAGATACAGGGCACCTCCAACCATGGTATGCGTGCATCTCCAGAATCAAATCTGCATCGCTTCAAATAGTTCAGCCTCAGTGTATAAGAGGTATTGCAACTCTGGAGCTAGTGGTGAGTAAGCTGTTCTCTCCTGGTCACTGCTGGAATGAATCCCTATAGATTGTGTGTGTGTGGGTAAGATTTCAGAAGTAACTTGCCATTATTGTCCTAGGGCTGGCACAGAATGACTGGTCTTAGCTAGCTTTCTACCTAAGGTAGGATTAGAACTCCTACCTTTTATCTGGATGCCTTAACCGCTACACCAAAGTGGCTCACTATTTTAACAAACTCCTCTTCCTCCATCCCCTTCTTCAACCAAATTGCCAGGTCCTAAAAACCAACAGGAGGCATGATGCTTGTCAGCTTCCCCTCATTTAAACAATTCGGATTTTTTCCTCCACCTGGAAAGCCAGAATGCAACACAAAGTACCAACATCAATATGGCATACAAACTGTTTTATTTATTTAATGGAATGGGAACAAGGTGTTGGTTGTTGTGTCAGGACGCGGACTAAAATAGGAAAAACCTGATGTGTAGGTAAGAAGGTAAGTGGCAGTAGTATTTTTCTGAGGAATCTGGGTGTCTTAGGTGATTTATGCATGAGGCAACAGAGTGCTTTAGCTGTCAAAAGAATCAGAATCATCATTGTTGAGGCAATGTTAGGTTGTGTCAACACGGATACAATGTCAAGATCACAAAAAATGAACATTCCCTTCACTGAGCTGGTCAGACTGCATCTGGAATACTATGTCCAGGTTTGGTTGCTTACAGAATCACTTGACAGTGAGATAGAGGGCATATAAATTTAATAAATAAACACATGCATGCATACATACATACAAGAAGGTTGCTGAGAAACTGGAAAGAGTGCAGAGAAGAATAACCAAGGTGATGGGGGCCTGGAAAGCTAAACTATATGAAGAACAGTGAAAAGAACTGCATATGTTTAACTTAAAGAAGAGAAAGCTAAGGGGAAATATGATAGCAGCTTTCCAATACTTTGAACAGCTGTCCCAGGGAAAAGGGCGTGGATTATTTTCCATAGTGCCTGGGCTTAGGACAAAACCAATGGGTAGAAGCTTTATAGAGAAAGACCCAAACTTGAAATAAAGAGTAATTTCTTGACCTTGACAGCTGTTAAACCAGTGGAAAAGCCCGCTTCCTGGAGTCATGGATCCTCTATTTTTGGAGGTTTTTCGAACAAAGTTTGGATAGCTATTTGTCTGGGATGGTTTGAGAATTCCTCCAAGACCTTCAAGTCCCTTCCAACTCTATGATTCTAAGATTCAACCTGGGGCAGCTCAAGACTGGCCCCACCTTTTTGCTTCTGATTCTTGTAGTGTCTGAAGAGGCTTCAGTGCAGTCAACGGCAAGTTACCTTCGTGCTGCTTTTAAGGGTTTAAGCAGTGAGAGTGTAGAAGTGCCCACTGTCTTCTTTCATTTCGAGTTATGTTTTCTGACTGCCTTTTCTCTCCCTTTTTTTCCAACTATGGAGATTGCACTGGAAGAAGGAGGAAGATATAATTGCACCGTGACTTTTGACTGGTAACACAAAGAATCCTCTATCCGGATGCCCCTGTCCAAATTCTTGCTAATGCTAACCAGTCACACCCTCTGAATGCAAATGCTCTTGTAGCTCTCTATCCTGGCATTCTCCAGATGCTGGCTGGGAATTCTAGAAGCTGACATTACAATGCAGGGCAAGGGTGCCAGATTCAGGAAGGCTGTTGGCCATTTGCCTGATCCCAATTTTCAGCATGAGGAAAAAATCCACAAAATCTGTTGGACCAAACAATGAAGGAGGAGGAATTCCATAGCAACAAGTAAAAGTGAAGTGGGATTGTTAACTACCTCCTTCATCTCCCTTTCTCTAACTCATTACAGGATGAGGATCTGTACGTTAATGATGTCCTTTAAGCCACATTCTAAAAACCAATTAGTAATGAAAGCTTCCAGATGCCTGAGAGGCAATTTGTTAGTGATGAGCTTCGTTAACGTGCACAATATAAATATGCTTTCACAGCTATTGATGCATGCAAAGAAACATTGATGGTATTACATGGGCTCCTTCCTGCAAATTTAATATCGTATTTACCACTTAAAGAAGTATTTCCCAGTGGTACCTAGCCTGATCTCTACGCCCTTTGCACAAATGAATCCAGTCTTGTACAAGTGTTTAGCTGGAAAAAGTATACCAACGTCAGTTTACTTCAGTTGGCTAGCTTAAAGTTTAGACTTAAAGTTTAGTACATACAACCACGTACAGGCTGATCTGACTCAGACTAAGGTTGAATAGGCACACAAAAGATTGCAGTACATTTTTTTTCTGGTTTAAAATTGGAGGACCACAGGGCTCCTAATGCTCCAATGACTTATTTTTAGCGAACAAAGAACAAGACTTACTCACATCCTCAGAGGAGACCACCTGCCTGTATTTCGGCATGCGTCACCATTCTTAGTATGGTTCCTGATCAGAAGGAAGCCAAAATTGACTTATACGGGAATGCCACTGGCAGCCTCGTCCAAGGGTGGGTAATCCTTCTGTGCATCTTGAGTTGGGAGAAACGGGATGACCTCATCAAACTTTGAGCAGAGGTGCAAAGCAAATACTTCTACCCAGCAGAGCCTGAAACCAGAGCCTTGATTCATATAGCAAAGCAGCTGGCACTTTCCTCCAGATGGACATCTCCTTTGGGTTCAGCCAATGCATTTGTTTATTACTAACAGCCACCATCATACCTCACTGTGAGATGGTGCCAACTCACAGACATCTAAATTACATCACTCAGCTGTGGTGGTCCATCCAGTCCTCAGCAATAGATGACCTTCAGGACTGAACCCACCCACCTGTTGATCGTGTTGATCCAAGAAAATAAGTCTACGAAAGACAGGTAAACTGATACCTTGCAATGGCTTAACTCCTGGAAATTCTCGGAAACCGATGCTAAACCTCCAAAACACATTTCCTCAACAGGGCACGGGTGAAAATAAGCCACCATCCCTAATCAAAGGGTTCTCTCTGCATTACAATTGCCCCACAAGCTCCATAGCAATGCACTGTGTTGCAGGAGCCAAACAGTCTTGATGACCTGAGTTTTCTTGGAAGAAAGGAAAGTCAGCTATTAAGAACTTTGAAGGAGGGAAGTAACAAAACACGTTATACAAATGCAAGGAAGAGAAGACTGCCCATCCCGTTTATTGGGAGATGTGAGGGCTGAGCCAATCCTAAAAAATGGTTTGCAAAGATTTTTCCTTTTTTTTCTGCCCATATCAGGGTGCAAGCAAGGAATATCTCAGCGGTTATTTTAGCAATAAAAGAAGAGAAAAGGGCGGTGTTTCTCTCACAAGAGATTTCCCCCCTGATTTCCCATTTAGAACAAAAACCAAGCAAAGCAAAAATGCTCTGAACATCTAGGAAAAAAAAAGGGGGAAAGCCTGAATAGCAATTAAACAACCTTCCAAGCAGGGAAATAATAATAAAAAAATATCCATCAGTGAAATGTACTGAGCTAAAAGTTCTTTCAAAGGAACGTTTGGCTTCCAAAGGGCAGATGGGTGGGGCGAGGGGAAAAAGGAAGAAAAGAAATGTGAAGGGCAACATTTTATAGCCTCTTTTTCCTTAGCAATTGTTTATTTGTTGTGCCTCTTCCAAGGTAGAGTACACACACTCACACACACACACACATAAATACAGACAAATACACACATATACATTCTTTTTAAAAATGTTTCTGGCACTGCCAAGGGCAAAACTGTGGAATCTTTTGATAGCCCTTCCAAGAAATAGCTCCATGTGCTGAAAGTATTATGACTGGATTACGCTCCATCCCAATCCTTTAAAAGAGCTGCTGTTTTTAACCAGCTTCATGCAATCATTAAATCGAGATTGCTGCTGTTTTCATTTCAGAATGGGGAACAGGCTGTTGGAGGGGGATGGAACCTAGCATAATAAATGACACTTTTACTAGATGTACAGTTGTTATGTATATATACCTAGGCATGCCAAGAATTGGTTTCATTTAAAAATAAAGCAGAATCCCAGGGTTGAAATGGCTAAAGGACAATGAACAAAGTACTGTGCAGGTAGACATCGTGCACGTACGGTAGCTACAATTTGTAGAAAGTCAGCACCCATCCCTCTCCTAGAAGGATGAAATATTTTGAGAAATATTTAAAAAGGCAGAATATTATATTTCCTGGATGAGAAATTGAGAAACATGTTTTTTAGAGGGAGAAAGCAGCCCCCACCTTTCTTAATAGCCCTCAGCAGATGTCAGCACTTAAGAGATAAAGAGATACCCAGCTCTATTAATAAGCACATGCCGTCACCCAGGATCCAACAAAGGTAGGATTAGCCCTCAACCACAATAGGAATAGGCCAACCCCACTTCATTGCATCACCCTCAGAAACTTCAACCAAATTTAGCTCAGACAAACTCCTAGGATTTGTACATGACCTCATGAGAGTTTGATAGAATACATGTTCTTGCACAGGAAGAGGAAGTTCAAGTGCAAAGCCCAAAAGAAGGTATAAATACTCCCCACTCTCAACTCCATGTGTTCAGCTGCCCAGAACCACCCATGTGCTTCTGCTTCATCAATAAATGGACCCTCTTTCCAATCAGCTTCCAGCCTCCATTTTGTCTGCAGTGCCTTTCTCCCGGCTTGGAACTGAACCAGATGGATATTTCTTCCCACAAGTTCAAAGCTACAGCAGCTTTGATATCTTTATCATAAGAGCCACGGTGGCGCAATGGTTAGAATGCAGTACTGCAGGCTACTTCTGCTGACTGCTGGCTGCCTGCAATTTGGTAGTTTGAAACTCACCAGGCTCAAGGTTGACTCAGCCTTCCATCCTTCTGAGGTCGGTAAAATGAAAGCCCAGATTGTTGGGGGCAATAGGCTGACTCTGTAAACTGCTTAGAGAAGGCTGTAAAGCACTGTGAAGCGGTATATAAGTCTAAATGCTAGTGCTATCTCACTTTGGTGACATTACTTGAAAGAAAAGGGGGAAATGGCCTGAACTCATACTCCTCTCGCAGTGACTGCATTCCTATAATCTTATTTTTTCCAGTTACCACTTTGGATTATAGCCTTGTAATTCTCATATAGTCCTCCAATCCTCCGTAGCTCCTGAGAATCAGCTGGATGTTTCAACCATGTAGCCAGCCTTAAACTAGAGAGCCAACATGGTGTAACATTTAAAGTGTCAAACTAAGGATTTAGGAGATTCCCCCAAGTCATGGAAACCACAATCATCATTCACTCTTTCCCTCTTAGCCCAAGTTACCTCCTAAACTTGTTTGTTGGAGGAATAAGACTGGAGGACGCAATCCTCTGCAGAGGAAAGGGGAGGTGTAAATGCAATAAACAAACAAACAACTGCAAGGAATATTATCCTGCTAAATTTTAGCTCAAGCATAGTAACAGCTTCTTCATCCCAATCAAACACAAGAGAAATGAAGTAGGTGTGGTAATGAAAAGAATCCAGACATCTCCTGTTTGGACAAATATCTGTCTTCCTGAAACCATCCATCTTGGCGATCATTCCTGTCTTTCTCAAGGATTCTTCCTGCACCTACTTGCAGCCTGTGCCCTGGGGTTGCTGCCGTGGCACCCCGTGCAATGGGGGTGGGGGGGGTGTAGACTTAAAGTCAACAGAGACTGGCTGCAATTATTTGGCAGACCCAGAAACGTTAAAAGATCTTCTCCCGAGGAACATCAGCGGAGATGAAAAGAATACCTTTGATCAGAATGGCAGATTTCCACATGCTTTAGACCACACTTCCTGGGAGTGGAATTTCTTTCCCAGTGTTACTTACACAAGTGTGTCATTTTCTTGCTTTTTTTCTCATACTGACGATATACAGAAGGAGCAAGAATGCCAGACAGTAGTATTGTGGGTGATGATAACTGCCGTATATCTAGTTCTCCATCTGAAATCTTTTGTATGTCTTTATGTTCCATATTTAGGTGCTGGAATGGGAAGGCTGGTGGAGGGCCACACCTGTTCCTTCACAAAGATTTAATCTTCCCTAAAAGAAGAAGGCCAAGAGGGAAACTGCAATGAGAAGAACGCCTTGAGCCTTCTCTAATCTGGAGTTCTCACAGAGTTGATGAAACTACAGTTCTAAAATTCCTAGCCAGCACGGCCTAAGAATTTTCAGAATTGCAAGCCCATCGCTCAAGACAGAATCAGGATAGAGAAGACTGGAATACAACTTTTTCTTTGTCTCTTAAGATCTCAGCTAGGGGGAAGGTCCAAGTTCCATCCACTCAAAGCATAAATGCACATAACCCTGAACATAGCCTACAAAATATTACAGAGGGTATGTGCAATGCCAACTTACTCCACTTTTATCTGTTACACAAGAATAAAATGGGCCCGTACTTCTACAATCACCTTAATTATAAAATATTTGGGGAGGTCCAAAGTATCATGACTTGCCAATCATCTACTGTCTCTCTCCCCCACCCTTCTGTCTTTTCTTTCCAAAATCCATTCAGCAGTAGGATTACTTAATACCTTTTGACTGATTTTGCTTGGAGGTCTAACAGAGGCCAATGGGTAAATGCAATAAAAGGGAAACTCCCAAACAGAACTCAAGGCTTTCCTCTTGTATCAGGACAGCCATACCTGTTTCTTCCCCAACAAGGCAAATTATGCAGTGCGTATATCAGAGGTGGGTTTCAGCAGGTTCTGACCAGTTCTGGAGAACCGGTAGCGGAAATTATGAATAGTTCAGAGAACTGGTAAATACCACCTCTGGCCCCGCCCCCATCTATTCTCTGCCTCCCAAGTCTCAGCTGATCGGGAGGAAATGTGGAATTTGCTGTAACCTTCCCCTGGAGTGGGGAGGGAATGAAGATTTTACAGTATCCTTTCCCTACCACGCCCACCAAGCTATACCATGCCCACCAAGCCACGCCCACAGAACAAGTAGTAAAAAATTTTGAATCCCACCACTGGTGTATATATCCAAATGTTTAATATATTTTCCAGTTTTCTGAGCAAAATATCTCACTTTTTTCTCTTCCTTTGTTTCCAGAAGAATAGCAATAATCAAGCATGCTGAACATTAAGCATGTTGAAATCAAGACCAGGTTGGAAATCTGTACAGAAGTGAGAGTGAAAAGGATGTTAAAGCCTAAACTCAGTGAAGGAAATACCACCAAAGGAATTAACAGCTAGGCAATTCCAGTTAGATACACAGCTGGAATAGTGGACTGGTCTCCAGCAGAACTAAAAGCTCTGGATAGAAAGATTAGAAAAATAATGACGATGAATCATGCCCTTCATCCATTCAACAACACTGACAGACTACTCATCAAAGAAAATAGGTGGGAGTGAAATATTGCAAGTACATCAGACAGTTGAAGAAGAAAAAAAGGACATTAAAAAAATACCTGGAGGACAGTGAAGAAGATGCACTGAAACCAGTATACCATGTCACTGATATACAGAGAAAACAAATGAAGAATAGAAAAGAGACATAGCAAGGTAAAGTTTTACACGGCCAGTACATTAAAAAATGAAAGACCAAGCAGACAACAAAAAGACGTTGCAATGGCAAAGAGAAGAAAAATTAAAAGAATGAGACAGAGGACCTAATTCTGGCTGCACAACATCAAAATAGCAACAGACAGCAAATACCTCCTCTGCAAAGAAGCTGAAGGAACAGTGGACCACCTAGTTACCAAGAAGAATTACAAGAAGATTACACACAGACTGACTACAAACAGCGGCATAACAAAGTAACAACAATGGTGCATTGGAATCTTTGCAAGACATACCATTTTCCTGCAAGCAAGAACTGGTGGGACCACAAGATAAACAAAATAATAGAATATGCAGAAGCTAAACTGTTCTGGGATTTTAGAATTCAAGCAAACAAGCACCTGCTATATAACATCCAGACAAAACAATTGTTAGTAAATAAGATCAAAAAAAAAAAGGATAGCGGATGTTGCAGTGTATGGAAACAGCGGAACAGAAAAGAAGAAACTGGAGAAAATCACAAACTACAAAGTCCTGCCAATAAAAATGGAAGAACTGTGACAAAAAAGAAAGCAAAGATACTGTAGAACCAATAGTAATAAGCTCCTGGGCTGCAATCCCAAAACATCTGGAGCAGTGGTGGGTTGCTCCCAGTTCTGTCCGGTTCTTGAGAACCGGTAGAAAAGTGGCGGGAGGCTCTGCCCACCCACCCTGATGTCATATATGGCGATCTGTGCATGCGCAGAAGTGCGCTCACGCTCCCGTTGCAAACCGGTAGTAAAGGTACAACCCACCCCTGATCTGGAGCAACCTTTGAACACCGTCAAAATCACCATCAATCAAAAGACAGCTTAACTCGGAATAGCTTACTTCCTGTAACAATGCCTTTAACAACATCAATCAACAAGATCTGCCCCTCCTAGGTCTTTGGGAAGGACTTGATAGGTGGATAAAAATGTTAAATCCAGTCTAAATATCTGGCTGACTCTGCTGCAACCAACCATTACAATAATATCAATAATTCCCAGGGCCACAGGATACCTTGAGTTGTCCCTCTGGACTGGAGATTGGACTTCAACCGTGAAGGGGGGAAGAGAGGAAGATCATATATCAAATTCTCCCTCTCTCTTCGCCTTGCTAGCTCTCCTCCCTACAGCTTTTGGAAGACGGACAGCCTCAATGGCGATGGCAAATAAATAACTTTATTGTCATTCTACGTGTATACCGGGACCGGTTCGCTCCCACAGAGAGGGCCTCCTCAGGGTGCCGTCGGTCAGGCAATGTAGGCTGGCGACCCCCAGGGGGAGAGCCTTCTCTGTGGCGGCTCCTGCCCTCTGGAACGAACTGCCCCCGGAGATACGC
>JANHZT010004678.1:15585-25780 GCA_032468215.1 Stegonotus admiraltiensis | reverse complement strand
ACGTGCGCAACCCCCCCACACTCTCCCCGCTTTTGGCACGCGATGGCGAAAAGGTTCGCCATCACTGAGTTATAGTATAGTAGAGACTAAGTCTCTACTATTGTTCTGGGACTAGATGTTTGGAAAACTACAATCTACCACCTGGACCTGCCTCGGTTTAAAGTGCCTGGAGAGGCATTTCCTTCTTCCTTACTAATGAGGAAAAATTGATGAAAGTTATCTTGACAATGCAGGCCCAGATAGCTTCATCCCTCTGGACCCTCTATTGGCAAACAACGGCATTGCTTTTCCAGAAAGGATAGCTCATACGTGTATGTTTAACCTGTTTTAATTACAACAGTCTAAATGCATGTATATTTTATTCTTGGGTTTTTATCTCCTATATTTAATATAAAGACTTACTCCAAAATAAGTAAATAAATTTAACTAGCCCAACAATCTATCCTTTAAAGTGTACCATCCAATTCTAGATGGCTTTTCTCAAAGCTAGGGAGATAAGGATGTGTGTTCTGCATAATCAAAGGGCAGCTTTAAAATGGTATTTTGGCTCCAGGAAACAGATTGATTGACTGACTGAATGGTTGATTGAATGATTAATTTAATATGGATTTTATATATTGGCAATACACTCAAAGCCAAATACATACATCTCTCCTGCTGACCTTAATGCTAGATTCACCGCCCCAGACTTTCTCCATTGCACTGAAGGCACCATGAAGCAGCTGAAATTATACAAATCTATCTTCTTGATGCAATTACTCTGGTGCAATGTTTTTAAATTTATTTGTTGCAGTTGACTAGATACTTCCACACCCTATTGGGTTGTTGTTGTTGTTGTTGCTGTTGTTGTTGTTGTTAGTTGTGAAGTCATGTCCAACACATTTCGACCCCATGGACAACGTTCCTCCAGGCCTTCCTGTCTTCTACCATCCTCTAGAGTCCATTTAAATTCACCCGTACTGGTTCAGTAACTCCATCCAACCACCTCATTCTCTGTTGTCCTCTTCTTCTTTGACCCTCAATCTTTCCCAGCATTAGGTTCTTCTCCAGTGAGTCCTTCCTTCTCATTAGGTGACCAAAGTATTTGAATTTCATCTTCAGGATCTGGCCTTCTAAACAGCAGTCAGGGTTGATCTCTAGGACTGACCGGTTTGATCGCCTTGCAGCCCAAGGGACTCGCAGGAGTCTTCTCCAGCACCATAGTTCAAAGGCCTCGATTCTTTGGCGTTCACCCTTTCTTATGGTCCAACTTTCACAGCCATACATTGCAACTGGAAAAACCATAGCCTTGACTATACGCACTTTTGTTGGTAGGGCGATGTCTCTGCTTTTTAGTATGCTGACTAGATTTGCCATAGCTTTCCTCTCCAGGAGCAAGCGTCTTTTAATTTCTTGGCTATAGTCCCTATCTGCAATGATCTTGGAGACCAGGCAGGGGTGAAATGCTCCTGGTTTGGACCGGATCACCCGATCCGGTAGCGATGGAGGTGGGTGGTTCGGAGAACCGATAGCAAAAATCCCTCCCCCACTCCCCCATGCCCGGCTGAGCTGCACAATCATCAGAGGCTTTTTTTTAACTTTTAAAAGCATTTTTTCTACAACCTTTTTGGCTGAAAAAATGTTTTTAAAAGTAAAAAAAAAAGCCTCTGATGATCATGCGGCTCAGCTGGGATCGTCAAAGGCTTTTAAAAGGAAAAAAACCCCTTTTTTTCTTTTAAATGCCTCTGACAATCCCAGCTGAGTTTTTTAAAAAGCCTCTGATGATCAGGCAACTCAGCTGGGATCATCAGAGCCTTTTGAAAGCATTTTTTTTTATAACCTCTTCGCTGAAGAGGATGTAGAAAAAATGGTTTTAAAAGTAAAAAAAAAAAATTAAAAATTGGCCATGCCCAACCAGTCACATTACCCCACCACCAAGCCACACCCACAGAACCGGTAGTAACAAATTGTAGATTTCACCACTGAGCCCAGGAAAATAAAATTTGTCACTACCTCCATTTCTTCCCCATCTATTTAGGATCCTAAAATGTAGTGTATTTGTAGCATTAAAATTACTGTGAGTGGCTGCATAATACAGAATACAAATGGTACTATTGGTTGAGAACCAAGAATCACTCAATATTCCTCAATGCAGTGTCATAGGATTATTTTTTCATTAGCTTTAACAATATTCCACCACTGTCTTTTATCCTATACAGTATATGTATCTGCTTCCACACTCATCCCACTATTATCCAGCAAGAGGTTTATACAGATTCATATTGATTGCATATTTTAAAAGAGCTGTGGTGGCGCAATGGTTAGAATGCAGTACTGCAGGCTACTTCTGCTGATTGCCAGCTAACTGCAATTTGGCAGTTCAAATCTCATCAGGCTCAAGGTTGACTCAGCCTTCTGTCCTTCTGAGATGGGTAAAATGAGGACCCAGATTGTTGGGGACAATATGCTGACTCTGTAAACCACTTAGAGATGGCTGTAAAAGCACTATGAAGCGGCATGTAAGTTTAAGTGCTATTGCTATTGCCTTCTGGTTTGGTCATTTTCAGAAGAGAAATAAGCTCCCAGCTACTGCATTAATAGGGCCAGATGAAAAATCCAGGATCATCTAATCAGGTCTGCAATGGTTTCCTCAGATGAGTTCTCATCAGGAAAAGAGCAAGAACTCATGAAGCCAAGGAAATACCCTTTTTCCCTTGAATTCTCAGAACAGAGTGGGACTTTAATGAGAAGGCTGTTTTTTTCTACCCCTTTGGAACACATATCCCCATCATTTGATCATGAAATTATTCCACATCATTAAATCCATAAGAATGGCACCACTACTGTAGAGAATGATGTGAAGAGTGACACAGATATGTACAATTCAAAGCTTATTCAGAATTTCTTGGAGCAATGTTTTCCCTCAAGCACTAATAAATACTGACTAAGGTTGGATGGAGTTTTCCATTGACTGTTAAAAATATTGGTTAGGCCAGCAACAACATCACTCACAGTGTTCATTTTTTACTTGTATGTTTATATTTTAAGCCAGGGTATTTTTGTTTTTGTTTTACCCAAATGTTTGGATTCTGGCCTGCTCCTTGATTCTATTTTATACCTATTCTTCGAAATACAATACCACTTCAATTGTTTTTGAATGCCAGTCAGCCTTTTGACTATGCTGCTCCTTTTCCTCAGTGTGAAAGTATCTCGTGCCATGATCCTGTTCTTCCATGCTACAGTTCTTTCTTGTATCTCCATCAGACAAGATCGGATGCTTGACTCTGACAGTAGCCAAGCCTACATCACCTGGAGCAAACTCTGAACTGGTGCAGAATCCGTCTCTGAAAGTCCTTCTAGCCAATTTGAAACTCTAGAACTGTCAGCTAAATCTATAACCTTTTGGGGGGGGGAATCCATCCAGTCTCTTGAATAGTGTTAATTCTGTCATGTTAAGACTTTCCTTTGAAAGCTGTAAGGAAATAGTCCAAGAACTATTGGTGTTGCTGCAATGTGCTTTTGGAAGACGTGGTTTTATCGTATCTTCCTTTTTTGCCCTCCCCCCCAAAAAAAATTGCTGTTGTAATTTTAGGGCCCTAAATTTGGTTTATTATACAAATACGTAATACAGGTAGTCCTCGGGTTCTGACCACAATTGAGCCCAAAATTCCCTGTTGCTAAGTGAGGCAGTTGTTATATGAGCTTTACCCTGTTTTATGACCTTTCTTGACACAGTTGTTATGTGAATCACTGCAAGTTGTTAAGTGAGTAACACGGTTGTTAAGTGAACCTGGCTTCCCCTTTGACTTTGCCTGTCAAGAGGTTGCAAAAGGTGATCACATGACCCTGGAACAATGCAACCGACAGAAATATGAACCAGTTGCCAAGTGTCTGGGTTTGGATTACGTCAGTGGTGGGATGCTGCTGATTTAACAACCGGTTCGGTGAGCATGTGCTTTGTGCGCACACTCGCGCTATGCGTGTGCGCCTAAGGTGCTTGCATGCAGCATTGAAAATGGAGCATTTAGAAGCTCAGCTGCTTACCTTCCAAGTCAGCAATGGTAAGTAGAACAGTGAGGGGAGGGGGAATCAGCTGTGATGCATGATTGAGATGAGCTACAAAGCAGGAAATAAAGGACAGGATAGAGCAGGGGTGGGTGGGCAGGGCCAACTGATCGTCAGAGCTACCAGTTCACCTGAACCAGTCCGAACTGGCTGAATACCACCTCTGGATTACGTGTCCATGGAGATGCTGCAACCGTTGTTAAGTGTGAAAAATGGCCATAAATCCCTTTTTTCATGGTTGTTATAACTTTGAATAGTTACTAAACAAACTATTGTAAGTTGAGGACTACTTGTACCCTATTCCACCAAACAACACAAAGGGGAAACTCCACAGAGCCAGAAGAGCTTTTATGGCTACTGAGGGCACCTTCAATTGATTCATTTTCAGACAGCCAGTTCCTGAGTCCAAGTCCAGTAGAGAGACCAACTCTCTTTTACTCATGGGGAAAAATGCCTGCCCTGCCTTTCTGTTTAAAGAACATTCAGGATAGATAACAAAAGAACTGTAAAAAAAAACATAATAAGAAGTTAAACGAGAAGAAGAAATACAAAGCTTGCAACAAAAGATCGGAAGAGAGATGTGGAAAGGGAAACAAAACATCCAGGGAACATAATATCCTCAGTAATACTCTGGGTCAAGGATAAAAATCTTTACGTGATGATGTGATGTCATCCTAGAAAGAATTAGCTCTTCTTTCTCTTCAAGGAAGTTGGCAACCTAAGGGCATGGTTGGGGGTTTTATGGGGTGAAATTAAGGTTTGGATGAAGAGGAGACTCGGTTTGCACTTTAACCCTGCAGTGAGAAGATCAGCTTATTTTGGAAGGACAGCAGCATTGTATGAAACTGATTTCATAACATCACATGAAAATCATCAGGTTGCATAGTTCATAAGCCATGGTTATGGCTTACAGCATGTGACCACCGCCCAGCCAATTATAGCTTAGTCAGTAAACAATGATTAAGTAAATCACAGTTTAATACAACGTGCAAGCAGTCTGTAATCAACGCACCATGCTTAGGAATCCTGTGTAATCAGCATGTCCATCCGAGAAAACCGTTCATGCGCATGCAATGATAGATCTCTTGCTATCTCATTCTCCATATGTTCTTGCAACGCATGGAGTAGAAATACCGAAAGTGACACATGTTGTTACATTCTTAGTTAATGTCTTTGATTGTTCCTGTTGTTTTTAATGTTGTACTGCTCAGTCTTTATGGAATTGGGCAGCCTTATTCATTTGATAGGTGTAAATTATAAAAAGTCTCCAGGCCAAAACTGACATCCATGCTCCAGGACATTGTGAGATCAGACTTTGGTGGCATTCACATAATGCACTTAATTAATCAATTTTCTGGATGCGCGCAATGCATTGAAAATTAAACTACATCAACTACTTTGTAGAACAGTAAATTCCAAGAAATAAATTCCCCTTGTCTAACTAAGGTTGATGTCATCCCAAACTGCATATATTGTAGAAATGAAACTGCCAGTTCTGCAACTGACTTGGTTCAGGATATCATCTCCCCGCACAGCTAAATGTCTATGGAGATTCTCAGTCATCCAGGTCATGGTTGTCTCAAAGGTGCTTTAAAAAAAGAAAAAAACCAAGGAAGTCCAGTTGCCTCTTGAAAAAGCACCTTTGGGATCTGCCAGCACCCTTCTGTTCCTTCAGTCTTGTTTGTCATCCCATCCTTCCTCTTATGTTGAGACTCTAGAAAGAGTGCAGAGAAGAGCAACCAAGATGATTAGGTGACTGGAGGCTAAAACATGTGATGAACTGTTGTAGGACCAGGGCGTGGCTAGTCTAGTGAAGAGAAGAGAAGAGAAGGACCAGGGGAGACACGATAGCAGTGTTCCAATATTTGAGGGGCTGCCACAGAGAGGAGGGGGTCAAGCTATTTTCCAAACCTGAAGGCCAGACAAGGAATAATGGACGGAAACTGATCAAGGAGAGATTCAACCAAAAATAAGTAGAAATTTTCTGACAATGAGAACAATCAACCAATGGAACAGTTTGCCTTCGGAAGTTGTGGGAGCTTCATCACTGGAGGCTTTCAAGAAGAAATTGGACTGCCATTTGTCAGAAATATTGTAGGCTTGGGCAGGGGGTTGGACTATGTGATCTACAAGGTCTCTGCCAACTCTGTTAATGTTATTATTCCTTGTGTTCATTTGTAATGAAGAAATGCTTAGAAACCTAACTTCTGGAAAATTGGTATAAACAGCTGAAAAAAACCATACACTGGCAAAAAAAAAAGAGAAAAAGTTGTCAACAAAATGCCAAACGGATGAGATAATTTTGGGCTTGGAAACTTTCCCCGTGTACACTTAACCCTGGTACAAACATGCCATGGCAGCCTCTTTCCTGTGTGATGCCCTAATGGCATCTCATTCAGCTCAGTGGACTGGCCATCTTAAGTCGTCTTCATTCTCCAAATGCCAAACCAGGATTCCCACAGGTCAAACACCAGTCAGCTCTCTACTGAACCCCAAATCATTGTGCTTGTCACTTCTTAGACATGCAGAGAACACCCAGGATGCACATCAGTCTTTACCATGGTTTGATGGACATATCATGATTATTCAAAACAAACCAAGTTATCAGAGCAGAAGTGGGCAACTTTTCAGTGGCCAAGACTGCCCTTAACATTTTGAAGGGGGTGGGTGGGTCTGAGGGTTGCCAAATGTCACACAAGTAGTCCTTGAGTTACAACTATTTGTTTAATGACTGTTCAAAGGTACAACAGCATTGAAAAATGTGACTTATGACCTTTTTTGACACTATTGTTGTAGCATCCCTATGGTCACATGATCAAAATTCAGCTGCTTGGCAACTGGTATGAATTTATGACGGTTGCAGTGTCCTGGGGTCATGTGATCAGCTTCTGTGACCTTCTGACAAGCAAAGTCAATGGAGAAGCCAGATTCATTTAACAATCATGTTACTAACTTAACAACTGCAGTGATTAGCAACTGTGGCAAGAAAGGTTGCAAAATGGGGCAAAACTCAGTTAACAACATTTTCACTTAACAACATAAATTCAGGGCTCAGTCGAGGACCACCTGTGCTTTGGGTGAATTTTCAAGTCTGATTTCCTGAAATCAGCAGGATCCAGTAACAAAATCTGTAAAATCATATACGTTGCCTATTACGTCACGGCATCCTCAAGGTGCCAGGAAACCATTCTAAAATCATGTTTCCCATTTCCATCTAGTTTTCCTACCTAATTTTCTTTATATCACCTTTACTATTTTTATAAATAACTCATGGCAGTGACTGGCCTAAGGTCACCCAGTTGACTTTTATACCTAAGTTGGGATTTGAACTCTCGGTCTCCCGGTTTCTAGCCAGATGCTTTAACCCTAACCCCGACCAGCCTCCTTCTTTCTCATGTAAAAAAAATCTCCTTTCTTGCTGTGTCTGGAAGTTCAACTTGGGGAAAGCGGGCACTCACTCAGGCTCTGTCATGCTACTTTCTGAAGCCAACCGACTGAGGAAATGTATGATAAACCTTTAAAAGGAGCAAAGTGCTGAAGTGAGTAAATTGGCTGCAAAGTTGTTCATAGGCTCTGTAGCCTGATCGCTTTTTTCCTTCGTAGCTCCCAGGGCATCCTTTGTTTACAAGGAGCTAAAAATCGGTGGCATTTTGGGAAAAGGAGAGGATTAAGGTTTAAAATAGCTAGAAAACAGCTTTACAAACCAAGGACAGGCAGGAGAAAAGGAACATCACAGTCCCATCCACCAAACCTGCAACTTTATTGAATTTTATTTCTTGTTCTTGGTCCCAAAGGAATCCAGGGCAGACCAATAAAAAGAAAAGTTCAGTAAAAATAAATAAGTTAACAACAAACCACATGCCTCACGAAAGAGATAACATCTTCTTTGCCTGAATTCTACTTCTAGTGACTACAGATCATGTCATATGATCATGTCATGGGATAATTTGGCCTTTCTTCTTATTCCCATTTTAAAAAAATGTTTTTTTTCAACTTTACAATCTAGCCTATAGCCACAGCATTTCCTGGTGACCCTCTTTCTAAACCTCATCCTGCTTACCGGTAGCTCTTCCGGATCAGCCAAGGTCAGTCGATGTGCCCACCTGGTTGGGCACATCCTAAAACAAAAACATACAGGCATACCCATAGATTGAAAACATCATTTAAAAGTCCATCTGACTGTTAATCTAATTCTGAAGTTTTGGTGGCGGGGTGGAGTCAGCAGCCAAAGGAGAGGAAGGAGTAAAGAGGGTTTCCAGCATGGAGTCCCTCTATGGGAGGAAATGACATAGGCCAGATTACTGAAGCGGTTATCTACCAGTTTCCAAGGAAGAGCAGTCAGTCTGGTGAGATTCTTGTAAAAGAGGTGATCAGCAATAAATAAACTGCTTTAGTCTGTTCAAGGAATTATTCTAATTCCTTATGCCTGGCAGGAACTGCAGTATTTGAACGGCAGTTGAAATACTGCAATTCCCGTCAGACGAAAGGAAGTAGAATAATAGCAATAGCAATAGCACTTAGACTTATATACCGCTTTACAGTGCTTTACAGCCCTCTCTAAGCGGTTTACAGAGTCAGCCTATTACCCCCAACAATTTGGGTCCTCGTTTTACCCACCTTGGAAGGATGGAAGGCTGAATCAACCTTGATAACTCCTTGAACACAAAGAAAAGCAGTTTCTTTGAACTGCAGTTCAAATACTTGACAAGAGACAAGATATCAAGATATAGGCTGCAAAGGGGATTGATGGACTTGTTTTGAGAAAGACTCCCATGAAAAGGAGATTGCCACCAAGAAGTCCTGTTACTAGCAACCACGTTGCTGAATTGAAGAAAGCCTTCCCAGCCCATCAGAATGCATAAGACTTGTGTTGATTTTTAAAAAGTTATTAGGTCCTAAGCATGTAGATGCACGGTGGCATTTATAGATGAAGATCACCACCTACCATTGAGACTGGAAAGCTCAGTATTACAAAAGCAGAACTTTAAAGACCAGCTAGTATTGCCCCATTTAGCCATTCCGCTAAGCAATTGGACTTTCTCCACTGCTTGCAACTTCGGGCCTCTCAAGGTGAGAGAGTGGAATTTGGCGGAATGCCATAAGAGGAATAGATTTCCCTGTGAAATCTTTCCCCAGTAATCAGTAAGTGTTTAACTGTCTTTTTACACAACAGATGCAACCAGCAACTTGTGGGAGAGGGGAAAGGAGGAAATTACACCTGGAATGGGGGACTTGAGAGTTGAACAATTAAGTTGATTTCTTTCTACCCTGTTTCCCCGAAAATAAGACACCCCCTGAGAATCAGCCCAATCGGACTTTTGAGTGCATGCGTTAAAATAAGCCTCCCCCCAAAAATAAGCCCAACCCAAAAATATTTAAACGCAGAGCTGGAAATCAGGTAAGACGGCAAGAGGAGCCCCATCTTGTTCCACGTGCCCCAAAATAATAAGACCTCCCCAAAAATAAGGCCAAGCACTTATTTCAGGGTTTTAAAAAATGTAAGACAGGGTCTTATTTTCGGGGAAACACAGGTAATATGATTTTTTAGGATGAGACTGGTTGATTAAGAAGTGGAGTCAGAACTTTGAAAAAAACTTCATATATGTCACAAAAGAAGTTTCATCAAAAAACAAAAGCTTGGCAAAGCAAGGTAAAACGGGTGCTTCTAAAATCCTTGCTCTCCTCTCCTCCAGAAATTAGAAAAAGTGAAGGCACTCTGTGACTATCCTCAGACTGTTAATATTCTCACAATCCCTCTCCCTAAAACTTTGCCAGCACGGAGCACTTGACCAAGGGTTGCCTCTTCCATGCCAAGTCAGCCAGGCATGTCAACATCCTCGTGGTTGTTCTGTGACTTGCCCAAACATAAACATCAGCCATCGCTTTTGATTGATTGTCATCTAAAAATATGTTCTGGGCAGAAGCTAAAGTCCAAGAACTTGTTGCTTCTTTCAAGCTGAATCCACAATACATCTTAGCAGCAGGCCAGGAAGAGTGACCTCTACTGCCTGGTTGGGTATCAGAATCAGAATCAGAATAATTTTATTTATATACCGCCCTTCTCCCAAAGGACTCAGGGCAGTGCACAGCCAAAATAAGACAACAGAAATACAAAAGTTAAAAAGATATTAAAAGGTATTAAACAATTGGC
>JANHZT010004675.1:73444-84700 GCA_032468215.1 Stegonotus admiraltiensis | reverse complement strand
ATTGGATGGTGGGGAATAGAAGGATTTATACTCCTTGCAGACAGCTGGTCATTTGCATTCTTTTAGCAAGTCATTAAAGTAACCTGGAGGTTTATCTATGTCATCAGGGTCACATGAGTATTTCAGATGGTTGTGGAACCTTCTTGGAACTGCTGAAAGGACTGTGTTGTAGATTGGAGATAGATGATGTATCCCTCCCCATCGGTTCAGAGGGGGCTGTTCAATGTTGACGGAGATGGCCTCTTGGACCCCTCTTTTAAATGTCTTCAGAGAAAAACCAGAAAGTCCAGTTGCTTCTTGAAAAAGCACCTTTGGGACAATCATGACCTGGATGACTGAGAATCTTCATAGACAATAATCAAAACTGTGCAGTATGTTCTTGTTAGACAATTAGATCTTCAGCTGAGCTCCCTTGCTCTGTTGGCAAAATCAATGTCCATCTGAGAAGCAGAATGGGAGAGGAAGGAAGCCAATAAAGCAATAGGGTTAGACATTTAGTCATACCATAGTCTGACAGTTTAGTTTCTGTATTAAGTTTGTCAGTCACTGAATTTGTTCTTTCTACTTGGTGAGAGTGGCAAAAATGATACTGATGTAGGAGATGACCAGACCAGACTGAACCTGAGGTGACGGTCAAATGTGTCATTGATTTCGAGTCACTATGCTTCTACAAGAGACCTAAGTCCAGTCTCCCATGAATCTTGTTGAGCTCCAATTTTCCTTGATGGTTAATAGATCAGAGCTTCGTAGTACCTTTGAACTCTATCCGGTTTCTTGCACCTGACAATTTCTTTTCAATACAACAGTAGAGTGCTTCTTTCAACTCACTTGCTAACCTGCAAGGTGGAAATATCATGATGGACCTGAGAAGGGACTTAAAGATGGAAGGACAAAATGCCTTGAAATAGTATTCATAACCATGAACACTGACGAGGACTAAAGTCTTTTTGCCACAGTAATCCTGTTTGGCTGTCAATAGATCAAGACAGTTGTGAATGGCCCTGAGAAAGGGCAACTTCACTCTATGATGACTGCCAGGAAGGATAAAGCTAAAGACTTTCTATTGTCTTCTACCACCCAATTGACTGATGGGCAAAAATGGGTAGGGATTCCTGAAAGTCTAGTGGTCTGTCATTCCTGTTTAACATTCCCTCACTTGCTAAAGTTAAATCAGTTGTGTTAAAATGTGTAAAGAATGATCCGCAGAATTTTCTACTATATAACTGATTTCCCAGATTCTTTATCTTTCAGTAAATGGCTCTTACAATATGTATTTCACAGGGATGCCTTGAACTAATCAGGTATGCAAAGATAATTACATCAGGGTTTTTAAGAAAATGTTCTCTGAAGTCACTTGGAGCAGTTTCAAATGTGAATTGCTCTTTGTATCACACATGCCTGCTTAGCAAGAGAGCATTATAAATAAGTGAAGCATAAGTATCTTAGGAAATTATGATTCAGGTCTAAGCATCCCTGCCTAAAAATATAAAAAGATACTTGAAGATGAAACAAATAAAGAGAGGCTGAAACTGTTTGTTTTCAAATGTGTTGTAGGATTTGTTTTTTTTTGTTTTTTTTTAAGAAAAATAAAGACCAGAATATAAAATTCAGAGATAAAACTGGAATATTATCATAGTTTTGTCTGGTTTGTGTAGATAAATAACTTTAATCTATTAAATGAAGCAATGTGTTAATATGTAGTAATACAAGAACGGCACTGAAACGATGTTTCTTTCACTAAGAAAGAAACAAAAAAAAAAGACTAAATTGTTTATAAAAGAGACACATGTTCTTAAGAGAGCAATTTTCATTGCATTTTGAAACCAATATGATTAATGATACACAAATCATTACAAATAATAATACAAATGCTTTACAAGTAGGTATGAGTCACAGCAAAAGTAATAAATTTCCTTTCCTTTCAGCTATTACTATTATATATTTTTAAAATGCAGTACAAATTAACAAGGAAAAAACAAAAAAGAAATGAGAAAGGAAAAAACATTAAAAATCATAAAACAAATCAGTTACAAATGACTGCAAAAAAATGGTAACAAAACCATTTTAAGGAATTAAACCTGGACTACACAATATTATAATGGCCAAATTTTCCTGTCTCTTGGTAGTTCAAAACAAATGGCTTTAATGTTAGAATCTGACAATTGTATTATTATAAAGTTCTGAGCTAACTTTATTAAATTAATTTGTAATTACTGTCTTTTTGTTTTGTACTCCACCTTGTAATAACAACAACAACAACAACAACAACTATTATTATACATTAGGTTGGCCTAAGACTGTGATGGCGAACCTATGGCACGTGTGCCTGAAGTGGCATGTGGAGCCATGTTGTCCGGCACACACGGCATTGCCCGTTCCTCTTCTGGGTTTCTGGCGTGCATGCACACGTGATGATCAGCTGGCCTTTGTGCATGCGGAAGTGTCGGAAACTGGAAGTTTTTCTGTGTGATCATGTGTGCCAGGCAGCTGATTGTCGCATGTGCATATGCACCAGAAACCATGCGCACCGGAAATTAGAAGTTTATTGTCAGGTGCACGCATGCCCCTTGGGCAGCTCCTCTTCTGGGTTGCGACCCCGACAAGTGTGCGTACTCCCTTTTCATCATTCGGTGCTGAAAAGGTTCGCCATCACTGGCCTACAATGAACTCTAATAAAGTAGAGGTTTCAATTTGAATCAAAAGGTTAGGACAAATCCAATATCCATTGTATTGCATCATGTAACTTAATCAGCCATATGCTTTTTGAATTGCGCTTACTGTGCTCTTAAATCAATGTAGATTAAAATATAAGAAATAAATATGGCCTCTATTTCTCTCTTGTGATTTCTGTTGAAAGCATGCTAAAGAGCATTAAAGAAGTCCTAGAAAGCCAGATGGAGATGCAGAAGAAGAGTAAAAAAAAGATAGATGGAATGAGTGGCAATATGAGCATAAATTTCTAGTATATAATTGTACAATAGTGTACAATAATCAGAAAATTTATCTTTTTGCATACCTTTTTGAGAGTCCCATACTCTGACTAATTTGGCTAACCTAATGTGAGAAAATTATGTATAATTCATGAGTTAATACTTTTACACAGTTTATTTTCCTTGAAAATAATCTATTAATTGTTATTGTTTTCAAAACAAAGGGGAGTGCAAATCAAAATGTTTCCTTTTTATTTAGCATAATTTTTTCTACAGATCTGGCTATTAATTTATTTTTTTTACCCTGCTTTCATAAACTTAAACACAGGAGTTTAAATGAATCAATATAGTGAGCAGTTATAAAGAAAGAGGATGACTTAAAAGTAATTAAAATAAGAACAAAGTTGTTTTTGTATTTTAATACCAGGAGGCACCAAGAGGATTCAATTACAATCAATGAAAATTCATTCTAATACTTGCATTTTTCTGAGAAATGAAATGGGTACTATTTATGCAAGAATATTGCAACACCAGTTAGAACAATTGCCCAGAAACAACTCAATTAACCCTGTAGCTCTCAATACAGGTAAGTCTTGATTAGTGCTGATAATCACTAATCCCACAAAATGACACATTATATCAGCCTTATGAGGTAGACCAGATAGGAAGCACATTCAGGTGAACTAATTCTATTTTACTGTAAGGTTACATTAATAAAATCTTGTAAGTCTGAAAGTACATTTACCTGCTATCTCCTTTACATCCCAAGAAACTAGGGTCCTTTTTGACAGTCTGCCATGAAACAGTCCTTTTGAGGGCTAAACTTTCACCTCTTTGTGTCTCTTCCTCCTGTCTCCCAAGGTCTTTCACAATTTATCCACTGTGTTGGATACATTATTCAAATTCACACTATTCAATGAGATATTTCTAAAATAGGGTAGCTTGATGGAAATGGGCAAGGAAAATGTTTAAACAGAATTTTTATTAATGTATATAGGTAAGTAAATTAATAGCTACGTAAAAAAATGGTATAAGTTTTTATATTAAAAAAGTACAAAAAATGGTATAATTTTTTATATTAAAAAAGTATTTTAAAAGTACATAAATATTGTACTTTTGGAGAAAGATAAAAAGGAAGACAGAAGAAACAACAACAACAAAAAGATGAAATCATGGAGAAAACACCGAGAAGTCGCACGGAAGAGAAGATTGATGTCTTACATGTTTGTTTGTGTATAAAATAAAAAAACTTTTTTCAAAAAAAGAGAATTTTAATAATGTATAACAGTAAAAGATTAGAAAATATCTTACAACTTAAATTAATTTTCAATAAAATCACAGAGTAGTTAAACATTCAAAATATCACTCCTAAAGGTAGGCTGACACTGATAAAAACATCTTTATTGTCTTTGAAAATATTTGAAAGTGCTTTTATTTCTTTCTAATGGATTGTAACCTGCCATGCGATCTTCTAGATTAGGGATGTTAAGCTGGATGTGTCACATGCAGGCCGCAGCCCACCCCAGATCCTTTTGTGTTCTTTTGTGGTTTTTCAATCATTAAAATATTGAAACTGAAATACATGATACAGGTCCTCTCAAGGTTAGACAATTAATTTGCAAGTCTATAATTTATTACATCTTTATACTGGAAGAAAATCACCAGTAAAAAACACCTAGTTTTTAAATAACTGCGTTAAACCTCCTAGCCAAACATGTACTGCTACTATCTTTTTTTTAACAAAGCTGCAATTCTTTATTTTTTTTAAACAATAACAACACAAAATATGCTGCTCACGTACTTAGAACATGAAAAGATTGGTGCAATTATTGATGCTTTCTTTGGGAGTTAATTAAATTCCAGTTACTGCTATGTTTACAGAGGTTTGACAGATTATGATTTAGCTTGACATCTTTGGCTGTTTAATTTTTTATTTAAGCAAAATCGCTGAATTTAATGAAGGAAATAACATTTCCTTTACATGGTTTAGAAACCTATTTTAAATTTTAAGTTGGATGTCAGGCCCAAACCTAGTGACAACACGACAAAATCCAATTGAGTTTTATTCCTTATCTGCTTACACCTAGCAGACAGAATCTTGCCAAACTAAATCTATAACTTTCTAACCTATTAGAACTAGATATATCCCGAGAAATACTACGGTGTGGTTCCCCTGAACTTCTTCTCCTCTCTCCCATTCAATTCAGTACCTTGCAGTCTTTTAATCCAGGCCTCTCTCTGGGAAAGCTGTGTGTTGCCCAAATTCTCCCTCACTGGCCCTGCAGATGCAAATTCCATCACAACTGGAAAAAATAAAATAGCACACAAAATGGTGGAAAAGGTTAGAGGCTTACATTGATAATACAGTAAGTAAATTTGTCCTTTTCTTCTGCTCCATAAGATTTCATTACTCATGCCAGGAATTTTTTTTCTTTTGTAAATTAGAAAAGGTAATACAATACATACTTTCTAACATACAAAAACTGTAAAATGATTTAAATGGGAAAGCTTAAAAACATTTTGAAAGGGAAGAATGGAAAGACAAACAAAAAACTAATATATTTATTTCTTCAGGAACATTAATTTTCTTAACAAGACAGTCCCCCAGACTTTACTATAGAAATTTTGGATGCTAAATGCTCCACATTTAATTATTAAATTTACACAT
Source organism: Stegonotus admiraltiensis (assembly GCA_032468215.1). Classification (NCBI taxonomy): domain Eukaryota; kingdom Metazoa; phylum Chordata; class Lepidosauria; order Squamata; family Colubridae; genus Stegonotus; species Stegonotus admiraltiensis. Next base: position 79,102 of record JANHZT010004675.1, on the reverse strand, counting down.
TCACATATACAAGAGGAAACATTTGCCATACAGTATTCATTAGGAATTCCATATGAAACACCCACCTCCACAATCTGTGAAACATTCAGAAAAGCTGTAGCATATTAGCTAGATAATATCATTCAATTGGAGAAAATAATAATCAGTGGAAATTGTGCCTTGGGGAAAACAGCTAATAGAGCAATACTAAGGAATGGCTGATTAGATTTTGAAAATGGGAGAAACAATCAGGTTCCTTAAATTTTCACACTGATTTAGTAAAAGATGAGACATGAACATCTGCTAAACTCCAGAATGAGTTTAGGCCGAATCTGAATTGAACTGTTTCAGCTTTCAGTCTTCCCTCATAGAGGTGGGCATCACATACTGTAACAACCGGTTCGCCCGGAACCAAAAATGTGAGAGAGCGCATGCGCCTTCCACACATGCACGTAGTATAAAAAAACCTGGCGATTATAAAGGATGTGCTAACACCAGCGCGGGTGGGCATGGCTTGGTGGGTTCGCCTGAACTGGTCAAACCAGGAGCAGCCCACCACTGCTCATACAGGTAAACATCTACAGCAGTGGTGAAATCCAAATTTTTTTACTACTGGTTCTGTGGGCGTGGCTTGGTGGACATGGTGTGGCTTGGTTGGTTCTCCGAACTGTTCAAAATTTCCACTACCGGTTCTCCAGAACCTGTCAGAACCTGCTGGATTTCAACCCAATCTACAGCCATTACATTTGACAACTTTTAAAACCATAATGAAACAGTGAATGAACTTGGAATTCAGATGAGACATTGATAAAGGATACAGAAAGGTGTGCCATTCCTTTCAGTTCCTGATGCTGCCCTTCTGGTCTATGCATTTTGGAACATCTGATTATTTTGCAATTATTTAAATAATTATTTGATTATAATTCACATTTCTATGCACTCAGTTCAATTGTACAATCAACATTGGTTAGTTGGTTACCTTTTCCTTGTATTTAAATGGCCATATCATGGGTTAAGGCTTTTTCCCATCAGTCTCACTTTCCAGAATTAATTAATTCTCAAACTTAATCTGTAGTCCAGTTCATAGAAAGTTAAGATTTTAAAACACTTCTTTTCAGAGAACCTTTCTGAAGCTGGAACCACACTCTATGACAGTGATGGCGAACCTTTTTGGCACCAAGGGCCAAAAAGGGAGCGTGCACGTGTTCGTCGGGGCCGCAACCCAGAAGAGGAGCTTCCCAGGGTGCATGCGCATGCCCAAAAATGAACTTATGGTTTCTAGGGCGCGCATGCACACCAGCCAGCTAGTCTTCTGGGTTTCTGGCACGCATGCGCACGTGACGATCAGCTGTGATACAACTTCAGGTATGCGTGTCATAGGTTCGCCATCATGGCTCTATGGTTTTTTTTTTATTGTGCTAATATTAGGAACTACCCCATATTGATTAGTCTATTGTTTTATTGTTAATATTCATTTATACTGACATATTATTTTAATAGTACTATTTATTTAAAACATTTATAAAGCCACCCATCTTATATCAAACTCTGGAACAGCTATATATTTTATTATTGTTTTCATTTGCATGTGTTATAAAAATACACTTAATATAATTGCTTCTCCTTCTACTACTACTTTGCAGTTGTTGAGCAGAATATTACTAAAGCTTGATGACTGCAGCTAATGTGCACAACCGTATCTAGAGTGCAAGGAGGTTGGGACTGGGCTTTTTCAACAAGTCTGGCTGCTACTGTGGTAGAATTTTTTCAACACATCTGGAGGCTGCAGCCTATGTTCATAATATGCTGCAAAGCATGATATGTTTGAGGAAAAAGTACAGCAGTCCATGGCTTGAAATGCTACAGTGGTTATTTTTGGTAATTAGAGAGGCCAGGGTGTAGTTTAGATCAAAGCCAGGAATGTAGGTCCAGGGCTTTGCAATCAAAAGGAGGCCCAAATGACCATGTAGGGGTTGAGGCAGCAGTAAATCAGGGTCAATAGCTGGCTTGGAAGGGTTATCCTGGGGCCATTAACATGGCATCCTGTCTGTCTGATTTTTTTTAATATACTAAATTAGGGAGCAGCCGACTGAACATAACACTGCTAAAAAAAGTCCATAGTGAAAAATTATCTGGTGTGCTGTTACAGCAATGAAAGGTAATTGAATCCTCTAGTGAGGTTGCCTGATCTGTGTTCTGCTTGTATCAGCTGGAACGTGGCATCGACAATTCCAAATGAGTTTAAATGCTATTAAGCAAACTGATTTAAAAACTATCCAGTGAACATTTCTCAAATGAGTCCATGTAAACCACCTTACCTTTGGATTGATCTTGGTTGAAACTGGCCAGATATAAAAAAAATGATTCCCTATGAGAAAGAAGCAATTAAAAAAAAAATCTAAAGGACAATCTCAGAAATGCCAAGTGAATTCACTTTGATATGAAGAATGGATCTTTATTTACTTGCAAATTGTGTTTAAGGCAACTGCAGCATACATGAGTAGATTCTAAATTCTAACAATAATACATAGACTTCTATGCAGTGATGAAATTCAAAAATTTTCCCTACCAGTTCTGTGGGCGTGGCTTGGTGGTCATGTGACTGGGTGGGCATGGCTTGGTGGTCATATGACTGTGCAGGTGTGGCTTGGTGGTCATGTGACCGGGTGGGCTTGGCTTGGTGGTCATGTGACCGGGTGGGCTTGGCTGCACAACTGACTCACACACAATGCAAAAGCAGCTGGACTTCACACAAAATGGCCCCTGCAACAAGTAGAAACCTCAGAGTCACAGAGAGCACAAAAACCAACCATCACACTTTACACAAAAATAACACAAAAGCTACACAACTGACTCACACACAATGCAAAAGCAGCTGGGCTTCACACAAAATGGCCCCTGCAGGAAGCAGGAACCTCACAGACAATCAGGCACAGATGATTGTCTCACAGCTGATCATCGGAACTTTTTTTTTACTTTTTTTAGCGTTCTTTTACTACCGCTTTGGGCGAATAGGTAGTAAAAAATGCTTTAAAAAAAGTTTTTAAAAGTTCCAATGATCACGTGGCATAGCTGATTGTCGCACAGCTGATCGTCAGAACTTTTTAAAGCATTTTTTTACTACCGGTTAGGGTGAATGGTAGCATTTTTTACTACCGGTTTGAGTGAACCGGCCCAAATCAGTAGCATTTCACCCCTGCTTCTATGTACATGGTTTAAAGTGAAAGAGATCATTTATAAGGAAGTTTCTTATTGGCTGAGTCGTTCTGAAACCATCCAAGCCAGATGACTTGTATGAATTTTGGTTTACTTTAACAGCTCTATCCTAACAAATGTTGATTAATATACACAGCATTTTATTGTATTACTGTGGTTATTTTAGCTAGTTCTGGTTCTAATTTTATAAGGCATCCACCTAAAGTCCGTAATGTAAGGTGGCCAATAAATTATAGAGCCTTTTACAGCATGTTGTAAATTGGATTATACAAAACAAGGTGAACGTGAATTATTTCCAGGCAAATACTCATCAGGAGATGGCATAAACATTTTTAAACATTGATTGTAGCTTGAAGACTCTACTAATGAGTTTCCTTGATGTTACTCTAATCCCTGCCAATGTAGCTGTTTCATGGCAATTTTTGTGGACATGGGATTCAAGGACTGAATGAGGATGCTCATGTTTTTAATGTTCCAGTTGCAATCAAGTCAGAAGGGAACTATGCTTTGTTTCAGACAAAAAACTTATCTATTGAAATACACTAAAATGATGCATTCCATCTTATTAATTTATATATATTGTGCATTATTTAATATAATATATATATATATATATATATATATATATTATTGTGGCATAGAGCCTGGTTCCTTGAGGAGGTGCTTCCTGTCTCCCATAACATCTGCCTGACCAATTTGATCATGTGGGATTGGCGTGCACTGAGTTCCTTAAATTAGACCCTATCATCTATAGCAGGGCTGCCAAACTCGTGGCCTGCGGGCCAGATGCGTCACGTGCTGGCCACGCCCATGCCTGGTTTAGCAAAAGGGGGAGAAGTCCCAATATGTCACTTGACATCACCATGACGATGCAAATTTGACACCCTGATCTATAGAGTTCAGAGAAGTGCATCTTCTCTGTAGTGATACCCGGCCTTTGGAATGAGGTTTTCCGGCACCTCCACAAGAGTTGGATGACTCCCACTCTGTTGTTATTGTTTAGAAATGCTGTGAAGACCTGGCTCATCACCCAGGTCTTTGTTAAGGGAGAGTCAGACCTCTCACTTCATTTCACTTACCATTTTTAATCTTTATTTTTTTAATTCTAATTTCTTTGAGTGTTGTGAGTGGCCCAGAGTTATTAAGAATGGGTGACATGCAAGTTTAATTAATTATCGTGAACATTGACTCACTCCAACAATTGAAAATGCTAATAAAGTGAGTGAATAAATAAATAATCCTTCCTTGGATGATAATACTGCCACCATGTATCAGGAAAACCTTGTCTTTTCTTGTTGGGATTTTGATCTGTTTTTTAAAATATGTTTTCATAGGAGACTTTTCTGACTTCTTCCTATTCAGTATTTATATTTATTTCTATGGGCTGGTTACATTAACACTAAATAGCATTCCCTTTCAAAGTGCTTTGGTGTAATTTGCTCTTTATTGGAGAAAATTCCTTACAAGTAGAAATTTTGCAAGAGTGATAAGATGCTGCTAAGACATTGTTTTTAATTGTTGATTTTAATAGATTTAAATTTCAAGAAAAGTTGAACATTTTTTTAACCATAAGAGAGCATTTAATTGTATACATTTATTTTAAAGCATAAATAATAAAATTAAAATTGTAATATTCAGTTAGTATAGGACTGGAAATAGATCTGCTAATAGTCTTTTTTCTACTTTCTCTGTTCTTTATGTTTCCCATGATATTAGACTGTGCTGTTTTTAACCAGTTGTTTTTAATACAATTGTTTTCTTGAATTTAATTATATTGGTTCATTATCTCTATTTTAACTTATTTTGAGGCACACCAGGAATAGTTGATACAGGTGGTAAATCAAATGAATGAATTAATGTGATGTGAACAAGTATCAACATTATATGCAATAGATTTCCTTGCCCTATTCACTACATATCCTTTTACAACATATCACCACTGGCCTCCTTCAAATGAACAAGGAAAGAAATCTACTTTATTTCAGTGATCTCTGGAAAAAGTGGCTGTATTAAATGTGACTGTCACTAGCTTCTTTAATAAGCTGTGTAAATCACTTTATACCTCAAAGATGAATATCTGAATTTGTCATGCCTTTGTAATATCCATTCTGCTGTTGATATGACAGCGTAATGAAATAAGAGAATTTATTTCCAGTTCTATCCTTGTTGATATGCCTTTGCAGCGGTGATCACAGAACATTTGTTTGGAAAGAAAGAAAATGCTCTAGGTTCAAGTTAACACATGTCTATTTCAATTAATTGCTTATTTCAAGAAAGAGTATTATTCCTTTCTTATATTATGTCTTTCCACCATAAGTATTGTATTTGCTTGAAACAAAGATTAAGCTTTTTTCTGAAACAATTTTTTTTTAAAAAAATTAATTTGATTTTTATATGCCGCCCTTCTCCGGAGACTCAGGGCGGCTTACAATGCGTTAAGCAATAGCCTTCATACTTCTGTAT
>JANHZT010004674.1:42900-53140 GCA_032468215.1 Stegonotus admiraltiensis | reverse complement strand
TGGCTGTTCACCGCCCTGGGTCCTTCGGGAGAAGGGCGGTATACAAATAAAATTAATTCTAATTCTAATTCTAATTCCCACAAGGCCTTGCTCCATTAATTCTCCCAACAAATTCATGGATCAAGACCATCGAGTCCAACCTTGCCAAACTAGGCTTCTCTCCAGCCTCAATACTCAAGTTGGACTACAACCAAACAAAACTAACCTTGTGACAAAGGGTAGAGGACATCGAGAGGCAAGCAGACTTAGGGAAAGCTCTGATGTTTCTGGCTCCAGACTCTATTAGATTTATCTAATATCTGGCAGTTATCTTAGCCAGTTGGAGATGGCGAACCACTGGAAAGCATGTTTGCTTGTATGGTGCCATATGCTTCCATCAGCTGTCCTGTATGACAAGTATAAAAAGAAACTATTGATTGAAAGACTCTGCTCCTGTGGCTCAGGAGAGGTGGAAACTGTTGGTCACATATTTGTTCGATGCTCCTTCTATAAAGATATTTTTAAAAAATCCATATCCTCCCAATAATTGATTTCCTGGCAGTTCTGACACTGCTTATCTCCAGTGGATGCTTACGAATGAGCAGACTATGATCACAGCACAGGTAACTAGTTCTGCGCAGCAGGGCTGGGGATTTGTCGGAAACACATGATTAAGTCACCTTTGCTATTTTACACAAGTAATGTAGCAAACCCTTTTGTATTACTACTCTTTTGCATTTTAGTATTTAATGACTATGGGCCTCACAGCTTAAGGCTTGATATTATAGTATAGTTAGGCCATGTGTAACTGACAGATTGGATACCAAATTGTGATTTTAATATAGATATCTGTTATTATATCTGTATTATTTTATTCTAGATATTCTAACAGAATATCACAAATATTTGGTATCAGCACTTGTTGGGACTTTAATACCATTCAATCCAGTTGAGTCTATTTGTATATTCAGGAGCCAGTGCAATATAAGAAAATCTAATTTATACAAGAACAAACTTGGAAAAAAAGAAAGGAAAGAAAATTGAGCAAGGGTTTGCATAGTACTAGCCATGTCAGCTCATTTGCTTCTAAAACACTTTTAGTCACAAATAAAGTCTGTGCTGCAGAGACTGGACACTTATACTTCTCGAGATTCCTTTTTAAAGGACGTCAGTTTTGCTACTTAACTATTAAAGATTCAAGTCAAGAAGTAATTATTGGATGTGATCCAGTACTGTAAAATAAAAAATTAGACGTATCATTTTCCTTAAAGGCAATTCTAGTATGGTGTTCCAAGAAAAATGGTTGCCTTTATACAATTAGAAGAAATTTATACTAAAACACCTAGTAGTACTGTGCATTACAGCTGACTAGAAGAATTAGCACTCCAATGTGGATTAATGGCTGAAGAGTCTGTCACTCATATAATTTAAGCCCTGTGCTGATAGAAAAACAGTTGAACCATCATAGTCAAGAAGGGATGAAATCCTCTTCCACTCTGTTAATGACTGAATGGTTTTTTTTCCTCATAAGTTTTTATTTATTTAATTTGTTTAAAACATTTACATAGCCAGCCATTTATATAGTTGAACTTTAGGAGGCTTTCAATCAGAATAAAAGGTAAACTATCCATTTCATTTCCTGAACTGAGTACGGGAGCTGCACATGTTTTACAAATAGTTTGGGAAAGTGCTTTGGACTGCTGCTTTTAAGTTGCTGACACATACTGCAACTGTAAAAGCATCCACAACTTTTTTCCAAGCTTCCATGAAATTCAGAAAAAAGAAGGGGATTCTTTCATGAAAGGGAAGTGCTGAATTCCTGCTAGGTCTGAAGTGCTTCTTTGAAACCATGTTTGCAATTTGTACTGAATGCACACTGACTAATGGACAAGGAATATGATCTATTCAAAATTATGCTAAATCTGTTGCTTACAACTGTGGAATAGAGTACCACAACTATTTCATTTTTCAGGAGCTAAGCAAGATATTTTTATTCTTTCAGGCCTTTTGAAATATATTATATTTCAAATAGAGTATTTATATAATATATAATAGGATTTTATGCAACAATGAGCTTTATAACAAATCATAGCTACTATCTATGCTTTTATTTTTCATATCATGGATAATTAACATTGCAATCAAAATTTTAGGGTTTACAACATACCGTTCCCTGTAATATTGATATGTAAGTAGGTAGTTAAAATACAGCAACATAAAATATAAGTCATAATAGTTGATAGTTGTGACTGATTTACATATAAAGCAACATACTTTTTGGAACAAAATGTATCTTTCTTATATTAAATACTAAAAATTAAAACAAGAACTTTTAAATTAAAGATTTTTTAAAGGTTATTTACTTTTAATAGTATCCACCCAATATTTTCTAATATATATGTTCACAAATTGCTGCTTCTATTAAAAAGTAGATCTTCTATTAAAACACATCCCAGAAAAACAATCAAAGCTCAAGAAGAAAGCACTATTCTATTTTTTTAACAGAATCAAAATTGTTTTTTCCTTGGAAACGTGATGTCTAAGAAGATGTACTATATTAATTGGACATACAATTTAAAACTTAATAGCTACTGCAATTTTGTTTTTCTCAGCATATGTCATATTTTGAAGTTTGTTGACTAGAAAAGAAAGACTGTGTTACTAGTTTCAGAGAAATCTGAGATCAGAAACTTTCTTTTAAGACATTTATGCATGTTTTAATAGGACTTTAATGTCTGAGCTGTAAAAATCTAAACACGTTTAGTGAGCCATCCAAAAGTGTTGCCCATGAATAAAAAAATAACAAGTATCGGAGTATCTCAGATAAGGGAAGAAAGCAAGATGAGGGGCTGCAAGCATCATCCCTTTTTACATTTTGCTCTTGTAAAAAGTGGTTGGGTTTACTCTGAGCAGGTACAATAATATTTCTAAACTACCATAGTGTTTCTGTTACAATGCTGATCTCCTTCCAAATTGGAATTTTTCTGACTCTTCCAGAGTCTCTGGAATACCAATAGAGAGACTACCTACACATTCACTTACTGCTCATATTTGCCTAAATGGATCAGAGAACTATTCAGGAATAAAAGCTGGTTCTTGACTAGTTCTACTATTCTGGAAGAACTCTTTCCTGGAGTAATTCCCATCTATTCAACATGACTGGACTCGGTCATATATCTGTTTGTGAAAGCTTAGCAATGTTTCTGTGCTTCTGTATGCTTGATCCCAGAGCTTAAAAATGTTGAACATAAGGCATCCAGGGGTCTTGAGACTCTGCTTTGTCCTCAGCAAAAGAGTCATCCTGGATACAAGGGAGAGAATGTGTCTTTTCATGTGAATTGATTAAGAATCTGTTAAATGTCTATTTAGTCATTTACTGCAGGAGAGAGTATATCAATAAAACTTGAATTAGATTGTATACCAGGAGATTTAATTTGGATTATCCTTAAAGTAGTGAATGGACAAAGAATGGGGAATAGCACTTTCAGAAAAATAAAAATAAATCATCAGTTGAAAATAGTCAACGGTTTGAAATGAATGTAATTACATTTAGATATGATTACATTTTATAATCATATCTACATCCACCATTATATTCCTCAGCCTACTGTTTTGCATTTTAAATGGTCTCATTCTTGTGTTTTAACTTTTATTATATCTGTTTATTAAAGTATGCATAACTTTAAAGTATTTAAAATATCTTTTTCAGGGTAGAAATCATTTAATAAGTATACAAACAAGTAATTATTCTCCAACTAATATTCGGAAGAAAACATTATCACATATGAATGACTATTTTTTTATGACAGTTACATGGGACCATATTCAAAGACAATATACCACTATACCAGAAAACACTATTTGGGGACCAGTGCAAAGAGACTGTTTCTAGTTTTATGCTGTTTAGAACATTTAAATTCCTTGGAAATTCATAATCTGTTTCAATTAAACTCATTCAGCTTGGAATTCAGGCTCCACCTGGAACTTGAAAACAACAGAAACTGTCAGTCTCTTCCACAAGTAGAAACACCAACCACACAATCATGGAATGCTACAGACAGGCACATCCTGAACCTTTCAGACTTAATGTAACCAATCAGTAGGTGAATCCTCCTCTGGGTTTTTGCTGCCTTTTTTAATTTTTTTGCACAAAATGATTTTTTTTTGACAACCTGGCAAATCGTAGCACATTATTGGTGGGCTAAATTCAGCTTGGTATGTTACAAATTGTACAGCCTCACTTCATAGGGAGCTATTTATAAATTGCATAAATAAATATGAAGCAAAATGAGAACTAAAAACAGCAGTGTTCATACCAGATCAACTTTCCCATGAGAGTTGATATTTTTTTTCTTTTTGAAGTTTTACTATACTTAAGTTCAACCCTGCTCCTAATTTTAATGTCTCTTTCATTTTCAACTGAAAGTGAGAAAAGGCTGCAACAAAATGCAAGGCAAATACATTAGCTAGGTCCACATCACGCTATTTCTACATCTCATTCTTTCACAAAATAATATATGTGATCATCATTTAAAAGCCTCTGATGGTGAAATGCAGCACATGGACTTCTTTGCAGCCACATAGATTTCCCAATGTCTCCAGCCATGGTTGCATACAGCTATGGTGATTGAACTAAGGGAAGTGAGAGAAAGAGGCATTTTTCTGACTGCCTACCCAATCGTAACATGACTTTGAATCATGTTGAGAACAGTGAAGGAAGGAAAGAATGGTTGCTGGAGTCCATGAGTGGAGTATTGGGGTGAAACAAGGGGTTCCCCCCCCAAAGGGAAAAAGTGCCAATTCTCGGCCTCTGCAGATCCTCTGTACAAAGGAAAAATGGTCTTCTAAACAGAATTCTTTGTTGCTCCACCATGGAACTAGAAATAAAACTGCCAAACTGATGCAAGCAAATAATCACATGCAGAGGTACATTTGCAATACTACAAAGAAACCATATGGAAAAGATTTTAGGCCACAGAAAGGGAATACATGGTGACCGATATAGCCTCTTTATTTAATTTCAGTTTCAGACTACAAAAACTTCCACAAAGGATTTGGTTACTTATGCATGCACTGAGTTTCTCTACTCTTGGGAATGTCAGTGAAATAATTGCAGGCAATTGCTGCCACAAATTTCTCTGAAACCTCTCTGGGACTTTTTTCCCTTTGCTTGTTTAAAATGTATCCTTTCTTTTAGTATTTGGAGATAACCTCTGTCTTTGGTATTAGCCCTATTTCTTTATTTCTCCCACTTTGCTCCTAGTTCAGAGATGGGATACATATTAGGGTTGGGATAGTTGTTTTAACTAGAAATATTTTTTGGATTTGTGTATTTCAGGAGGTATTACAGGATGATATGAGTATTTGGATTGCAATGGGTGTTCGAAATATTCCATGTTTTTCTATTGAATTTGGATACCTAATAATGACATTAGGTCGTTCCAGTCATTGTGATTTCATACAGACATGGAAATGGATTTATTAGCTCCCATCTCTTTAAGCCAGAATTCTGGGAATTGAAGTCCAGGCAGTTTAAAACAACCAAGGTTGAAAAACACTGCACTAATCCATTTCTGAATGACTCACGCCATAGGTTTTGCTGACTTGACATTCTGAGCATAATTATTTTTCAACATCTGGTGTCATTTTTATAGTATTACATGAGTACAGTAGGCCAGCTGTATGTGATATAACGCTTTGCAGATTCTTGAATGAGAAACACCAGCCTTACATCTTAAAACACACATTGTCCAAAAAGTAGATATTTACTTTCGTTACTGTGTAATTGAAGCATCACTATAGAGGTTTGTAGATAGAATTATATAAATATAGGATTTGGATTTTTAAAAAGAAAATAATTTAATGTATAAGTAGTCCTTGATTTACGACCACAACCAAGCTTAACATTTCTTTTACTAAGTAAGAAATTTATTGAGTTTTGCCCCATTTTATGACTTTTCTTGCCACAGTTGTTAAGTGAATCACTACAGTTTTTCAGTTAGTAATATGTTGTTAAGTGAATCTGGCTTCCCCATTGAATTTGCTTGTCAGAAGGTCACAAAAAGTGATCACATGACTCAAGACACCACAACCGTCATAAATATGACTCAAGCATCTGAATTTTGATCATGTGACCATAGGGATGTTGCAATGGTTGTAAGTGTGAAAAATTGTCATACCTCACTGTTTTCAGTGCTGATATAACTTTGAACAGTCACTAAATAAACTCTTGTAAATTGAGGATTCCCTATACTAGCAAGGACAAAAGGCATAGTTTTATAGGTTTTTTAAAAAAAAATAAAACTCTTGAGATAGGGTGGGTTTGCACAATATACACAATTAGTCAATTATATTTTAAGTGAGAATAATATGCTGTATAAATCTAGATAGTATGATTAATTAGATAGTTAGAAAACTATATTATTAGAAGAAATCATTGTTATTTATAGGCAAGTGTGGTGTATCAAGGCAGACAGTGCATCTCTGCCTTTCTAAATAATCAAAATAAACTTAGTGGCATTTTGATAGAGTGAAGAAAGTGGCATGAAGAAAACAATATTCTACCATTGTGATTGGTTTAACATTCTCAATTTATGCTGCAATCAAGTTTCACAGCAACTTGTAAGAGGAGGAGAATTCCAGATATGATCTGTAGTGACAGCAGGGGTTGGGGTGGGGTAGGAAAAAAAAACAGGTGATGAAAGCAGCAACCAATTTAAAAGAACAATTATTTACATGGTCACAATCTAGTAGCCTTAACAATGAAGGAAAACATTTTATTGCATTCAGTGCATACAATTTGTACTAGACAAATATTATAAATGCTTATTTAGAAGTAAGTTCTACTGTGATTGATGGGGTATTTTCCTTAACATCATTATCAAGACAATCAATGTGCTCTGATTGTTATTAATAATCAATAAAGAATAATATTTGTAGCTCTGGGTTGAAATGAGGGGGCCTTGGTGTTTTCTGGCAGATATTTCATTACCCACAATAAGTAACATCAATTCTTGTTCAGTATTGAACAGTATTGAAGATTTGGTGATAGTTATGTAGGAAGTCAACCCCCTCTTTTTTCTTCTAAAGTAGTCAACAAAATCACCTTCACAAAAGTAAGGAAAAAGCTCCCACTTGACAAGAGCCAATTTGCATTCTCCTACTAATAGGAAATCACCTGGAGCAATTTTTGCAATAAGCCAAAGTGCCCGTGAATGGAAAACTTGTATTCATTCATAAAAGCAGAATGCTCTCTGTGAATGGAAACTAGGTAACTGACAGCTCCATTCATAAACAAAAGCATTGCTGTCTGCAGTATATTCATATGCAAAGCGCTGCTGGCTACAGCCAGCACAGAAGACAAAACCCACAAAAATAATAGAATGTAGATTTAGTAAAAATATATAAAGTATAGGTGAATACTAGTGTGATGATATGTAAATGGACACAGTCATGCACAAGAATTGAATAAATATTGTTTAATTGTAAAAATTCAATAAAAGATGTTTTTTAAAAAAGAAGACAAAACCTAATAGATTAAGCATCATATAAAGACAATGCCACTCAAAATTGCATTCCCTCACCCAATGTCAAGGACAGGGCAGACCAGCCACAACAGACACGAAGCCACCACAATTAGAATAACTAAAGACACACACTTGAAACCTATTGCCCAACAAGCCCAGAAATCTCAATCACACAGCCCCAAAACAATATAAAATACCATCCACTCACCAGACTAGTTTATCGTCTGTCCCAGACCAATTGCTGTATCACTTTGCTTCTGATTCCTAAATAAATGGAGACCTCCTTTTCCAATTGCAGCTTGCCTCCAAATTCATTTTGCCTGCGTCTTTCCCCCAATTTGGAACCAGACCGGATTTTATTTCCAACAGTTACTAGTTTAGATTTTTTTAAATTAAGAAGTGTCTTCTTAATTGTATTTCCATTAACAAATTAAAAAATATTACAGGTTTGTGCTTTCCTTGCATTGGAAAATGGGAGGCAACAATCTTGTTTCAGGCTAAGGTCTCAAATAGAATCAAACAACCTTTGATCTATCCAGGCTGAAGCAGTCAGATTTCAGAAGGATCCAGTGCCAGCCTGAATTAAATCATATTGTCAACTCTTCTGAAGCTCAGGCCTAGTTAAAAAAAAAAGAGAGCCTAAGACACATTTTCTGTCTCCCATTGACTACAACTTTTTATAGCAGTGGATGTATTCTGAAATTATATTAAGCAGCTTAGTTTCAAAATTGTTTTTAAAATATTTTGAGCAGTAAGCAAATAAGTAAGTTATATTAATAATACAAATACTGGTAGAATATTTCATTAACTTTGGAATAGTCTAAAGGTGAGGGAAAAGTCTTTGTGATAAATATGTAATTGTTATTTAATTTACAGTAAAGTCTTTGGAAAATTCTTAAGTCAGGTTATAGAGAAAATTCCATTTTAGCAGAATTACATCTTTATTTAGCTTTAAAATGGACACTGATGGAAAGATTCAACTGTATGGTAACAAAAGCAACTTAACCATCTGCAACTTCTTAAAATCCTGAGGAACAGATGTAATTCCTGGCATAGCTACATGTTTGCCAACTCTTTAGTCACATTCCATGAAGCCCAAACAGGAAATATGTTTCTTTTAGTCTGAGGATTAGAAATAGAAATAGAAAAATACACCATAATACATCCTTTCTGTGTGTAACATAGAACATAAGGAGAACTTCATTGCTCAGTAACATCACGTAAGAAGCCAATGAGTGGAAAGAAATGAGAGCTGGTTGCAATTCACAGTTCACTTGCTTTGGTGCACTTGCACTAAAGGCAATGTACGTACTCCAGAAAATTTGTGCAATAATTTCCTAAGCGTGGGAATTTATTAATATACATATCTGTTTCCACTTCTAATTTCTGTTACATAGAAACTATAATGGAAATACAAATATTCATGTAGACAGTTGTTAGAAGGAGCCATTTTGGTGAAAAGGCTGTTCTAAAGTGTATGGACTTAAAACAAAGAGAAAAAACAAGAAAGGAATGCAGTCCAAGGGCTTTCTTGTCTTTGTAATATGATAAAGTCCCTGTCTTAGAATTCTGTGAAGTAACTAGTCACAAAAGAGAGTTAAGAAACCACATAAATAGTTCAATCACAGGTGTGCACAATATAGGAGACAATGTACACTTTTCATCTGGAAACAAACATGGCGTCCCAAATGATCTTCAGCTGCTTTGAATCAGCTGCACTTCAGAAAAGAAATCTTTCAGAGGTGGGGTTTTCAGTCACTGGAAGCCCAAAACAAAACAAAATGCAAAACAACAATACCCCCCCCCCAAAAAAAAACCATAGAAAATCTCTAGATGACAGTAGAAAAAGAAAACGTTAAACTTTGTGTTTATGCTTTTTATGCTATGCTATAAATTGCTGAAAGTTCTTGAATTAGAACAGCATAGAAATACAATAATGACAAATGACCTTTTGCTGCCATCTGAATTTCACAGGCCTAGCCTTCTTGAACTGTTTCTTTCTCAGCCATTACTTAAAATTCCTGCCATCCAGTATTTCTATGTATTGGCCTTTCTCTGTCCCTCCCTTCATCTAGTGCATATGTGGAGTACTAAGAGGTTTAGCAGCTTGAAAGTCTCTGCTCAGGCAAAGGAGAAGTGGGGTCATGGTCATCCCTGTAGGGGAGAGTTAATACCTATTCCTAATTCTGAAGGAATTCAAAATCTTTGTCTAATTCTGAAGGGATCTAATTTTGAAGGAGCTGGCAGATGTGATCTCAGAGCCATTGAACCACGTTTTTCAAAGATTCTGGAGTACTGTGGAGCTACCAGAGGCATGGAAAACATCTGATGTGGTTTTCCTCTTCATAAAAGAGGAAAAAAAAGGAACCAGGAAACTACACCAATTAGCCTGACGTAAATGCTTGGGAAGATTCTGAAAAAGATGATCAAGAAGGGACCTGAGAACACCTATAACCAGAATTCAACATGGGTTTGTCAAAAACAGATCATGCCAAACAAAATTATTTTAAAAATCTAAATGTCTCTTGTGTCTTTTATGTTATTTTTTAAATTTACATTTCTACTTTTATGTGAGTTGCCTAGGATTGTCATGTATCAGATAGATTTCTGAACTATATACATACTACACACATCTACATACATACTTATGTAAAACTACAGTATATAAAGGTAGTCCTCAACTTACAACAGTTCATTTAGTGACTGTTCAAAGTTACAATGACAATGAAAAAAGT